>QZLH01000130.1:56663-97058 GCA_003833135.1 Oehlia diaphana | reverse complement strand
GTATGGTAGTATAAGCCAACTTAATTAAAAAAAAGTCAGAATTATTACAGTTCTAATTATACTATGACTATAGCTCCCTGCCATGTTTAATGTTAACTTGTTATATATTACATTATTTATACTTTCAGAAAAAAAAAAATTTTGTTTATAATATATTAATAAAAAATTTTTTATTAAAGAATTTGCAAATTTTGCATTTTTCTATTATTGCATTTTCAGCAAATAAATGACATTCAAGTTCGAATAAACACAAAATATCCATTCAAGACGCTATAATGAATAAATTATAATTTATTAAATTAACCAATAATATTAAAGTGCGACTTTTCCCGAAATCACGTGATTGTCCGAGCCCCACCTTATACTATAGGTCCGCCCATTTGTAATATACCAAATTCATTATAAATATATGTAAAATATTGGTTTAAAAAATTATTCATTATTAATAGCCAATAAATATAATTCTAATGATTTAATTTATTTATTAATATCACAATCAATAAAAAAAAAAATCCAATTATACTAGAAAAACCAAAAATTCATTTTCTTTAATGATTATTCATTAGTTCAAAAAATTTTTTAACCTTTTTTATTATTATTCTTTATTCACTCGATTAAAATATCTTTTCAAATTTAATAAAATTATTTATATCAATTATTTTTTTAATAGAAATTACTTAAAAAATTCTTTTAAAAATTTTTTTTTTTCATCATTGTTGAAAATGTTTGATAATTTGAATGATTTTTTCATTTAAAAGATTTAAAAGATTTAACATTTTGAAACGTTTTACAAAATGTGAAATTATGTTTAAATAAAAGTAAGAATTACTAGCCAAATTAAGTCAACAACTGATTTTTTCCTGCACTCCCATGATATTGTAATATCACGTGATATTGTCGACGTTTGCCGAACCATTTAATAATAAATTTAATATTGTACAAAATATTTATATAATAAAAATTAGACAAGCACCTTATTAATAAAAAGATATTAAAAAAAATAAGAAAAAAAATTATAATGTTTTGATTTTAAATAATTTCAATTAGATTAGTAAAACTCATATAACGACTACTGAACAAACCTTTCAAGGAATCAAACGTCAAGTTAATTAAATATTTATTCAAGCTAAATTGGTAAATATAAAGTTAAAGTGCAAAATATTTTTATATTTGCAGATCTTTAAAAAAAGCCAAAAACTTTGTAAGATAAAAGATACGTTGTACCGTTTCATGTATAAAGCCGAATTGTTTTTATATTTATACATTAAAATAATATGATATAGTGTAAATCGGAATTATAATCGTTTGAAGACAAAGTTTCAGTTTGTCCATTCAACATTAAATTGGTTCACAAAGATCCAGAGCAATACATAAAAAGGTAACAATAATTTACAGTCATACAGAATTAATGTGTAGATCCATCCTTTTTTGCATAATTCCAGGTGGTATTACGTAGTTCTGGCCCTGAAAAGATGCGTAGAGATTACAGTAAATTCAGTAAATTAGTGCCGATCTCTCGTTACCTACAGTATTTATATATCTTGGGTCCTGGTTCGCAACTTTTAAAAAATTTCCTTCCTAGTGTTTTCGTCAACTTTCACACTTACTAAAATGTCCAAGCAATTTTTTCCAAGTCTAAGTCAAAATTACATTGAAATTTTGAATGATGACGAATATTCTGATATTACTATTGAAGTTGGCAAAGCTCAAAATGTGAAAATATTTCGTGCACATATGGTTATCCTGTGTTACCGTTCTCCATTTTTACGAAGAACTTTGGCTTCCAACAAAAAAAATGTCGATAATGTTCTCTTTAAATTACCAAATATCTCCCCAGAAATCTTTTGGATTATTTTAACGTAAGTTGTATTTGTTATATTTGCAATAAAGTTTGATAATATTTTTGCTTGACGTAAATTTATGTAATATAGATATATTTATGGTGGTATTATACCATTAAACGAGCAAGAACCTTCAGAAATTTTGAAAATTTTGTCTGCTGCTGATGAACTTCATCTTAAAGAACTAATTGATTATTTACAAGAATATTTAATTGAAGATAAATCTGAATGGATGGAACGTAATTTCGAACTTACACATAGAACAAGTTTTCAATCTAATTCTTTATTGAGACTTCAGAAATTTTGTACAGATTTAATGGCTAAATCTCCTAAAAAAGTATTTAAATCATTTGATTTTACTTCACTTCCTGAAAAATCTTTAGTTCTACTCATAAGAAGAGATGATTTACAAATGAAAGAAATTGAAATTTGGGAATATGTATTAAAATGGGGACTTGAAAAGAATCATACACTTCTACCAGATCCTGAGACTTGGTCGGATAGTGACTTCCAAAGGATGAAAAATACTTTACAACATTATTCACCTTCCATTAGATTTTTCAGTTTATCTTCTGATGAACTTGTACAAAAAATCGGTCCATATAAAAAGCTTTTAGGTGATCAACTTTACGATGAATTAATTAATTCTTATTTGAATTCCAATAGTAAACCAAATAATAATATCTTACTTCCAAGATATAGAAACATTGATGGAATCATTGATTCAACAATTGTAAATTTAAATATTGTTTCTTTAGTTTCAAGGTGGATTGATAAGAAAGATAATAACAATAATTTTTCATATACAAGAGAGTTTTATTTGCCATATAAATTTAAATTACTATTAAGGGGAAATCGAGATGGATTTACGCCTAAAAAGTTTCATAAATTATGTGATGATAAAGTTTGTACTGTAACATTTATTAAAGTAAAAGGAACAGAAGAAATTATCGGAGGATACAATCCATCAATATGGAAATCATCTGGTGGCTATAGTAAAACTAAAGATAGCTTTATATTTTCTTTTAAAAACAAGGATGACTTCAAAGATCCAATTTTAAGTTATGTAAAAAATTATGATCAAGCTATATACTATAAATCTAATTATGGTCCCACATTTGATGATGATCTTGACATTTATGTGAAGGGAGATGAAAATGATAATAAAAAATATAATTTTATTCGGTGTGAACAACGAAGTTATGAAAAAAGGATAAGAGATACAGAAGACAAACTTTCGATAAAAGATTATGAAGTATTTCAAATTTTAAAAAGAGATGAATCAGATAATGATGATTTAATAATATTATAAGGTATTCTCTAAATGTAGAATTAGTAAACATTTCAATTTATATATTAATTTTAATTTATGTCATTCTGTAATTGAACTTAGATTTGTTAATTATTGTCCGAAGGACTAAATTTGTCTTTCCCAATACCACACTTTTTCCACGTGATTTTTGTGACGCATCAACCTCATTGATTTTTTTTGTCCCTTTTGTCTCTTTTCTATTTTTTCTTATAAAATTTATTTATTGAATTACTAGCACATTTTTAACTACTATGTTTTTATACAAATATTTATAGCATAGTTTTGTTACTTTGAACGAAGACTAAGTGAAATTGTTTAAAACTACAGAACTATAGTACTACTCTAGCCATTTATTTTATTGAGTTATCTTACATATTTATGGGATATAATTATATTTTGTAACCATATTAAGACTCGATATGCATTTTTTATATTTAGGTGGTACGCGTTTTTATATTTATTTAGATAATATGCATTATATTTTAATTATAAAATCTTTATTATAATATGTTAAAAATATAAGAATATAATTTTCTTAATATTCAAGCAAAATATCACTGTAAACGAAACTGATGCACCATAAAATCACGTGGGTGGAAAAAGTGAAACTCACCAAAGAATCGTGGCTTTGTATTATTAATCTAAAAATAATAGATATCGATCGTAATGGAATAATATTTTTCCTTAGTATTTTAGTATTTTTGCGTGAATTTATATTATTCATTTTTATTATAGTTTATTCTATTCCATTTCTTTATTTTTATTGTATTTTTATTACGAAAATAAAAATGCGTTTTTTATATATTAAATATAAATTTATTGAATAATTTTTTGCAACATTTGGAGTATAAAGTGAACTATCAAGTTTTGAAAAAGTCTTTTTATTTAGATATTATAATATTTTTTTTATAATTATTAAATTATATAGTGAATTATATAAAGATTTATAGTTAAATTTCTAAATAATGAATAATTTATCCAACTTTATTTTAATATAATAAATTCCATAGTGGAAGGACCATAAAAATATTTAAATAATATTTCTTTGTATTTTTTTTTTTTTTTTTTTTTTTTTTTTTTTTTATTTTTATATTTTTTTTTTTTTTTTTTTTTTTTTTTTATCGTTTTTTAAAACTTTAATAGTTAATAGTTGAAATACATAGACAAAATAAAATTACCAAAAAAAGCAATCGTTTATTAATTATCATTGGTTCATCTAACACGTGAATATATTGACTAAAAAAAAAATCATTTTCGCGTATTTATAAAAAAAAATGGTTCGATATTTAAAGGTAGATTTTATATCTTTTCGTCGTAATTTATTTCGTCGAAAATTTTATAAAACAATTAAAAATAAAACTTATTCAACACAACCTCAATTTTCATATTTATCACCAAATTTAAATTATAAATATTTTGTTACGAATTCTGAAAAAATTTCACAAAATATTATAAATCGTAATTTAAAGGATGTAAATATTTCTTTGGTTTGTTCATTATATGAAAATTATCGTAATATTATAACAGAATCAAATTCTCTTCGTTCAAAACATAATGAATTATCAAAATCTAATAATAATCTTTCATTAAATGAATCAGGATCAAAAACGATTTTATTAGAAGAAGCAAAAAAACTTAAACAACAAATTCAACAAAAAGAATCAAAATTATTAGAAATAGAAAAAGAATTATTAAAAGAAGCTTTAAAAATACCTAATGATACACATTTTAATACTCCTATTGGTAATGAAGAAAATGCAAAATTAATTAAACAAATTGGTGAAAAGATCATTCCTACCAAAGATTTATCATTAAAAGATCATCTTACAATATGTAAAAATTTAAATTTGGTAAATTTTGATCAAGCATCAAATGTTACTGGAACAAGTTGGTATTATTTAATGAATGAGGGAGCTTTATTTGAATTGGCTTTAATTCAATATGGAATTGAAAAAGCTATAAAAAAAGGTTTCACTCCTATAATTACGCCTGATGTAATTAAAAGTGAATTTAGTCATGCTTGTGGATTTCAACCAAGAGATAATGATGAAGTTTCCCAAAATTATTTTATATCAAATGAAACTTCACAAAATTTAGTATTATCAGCAACAGCAGAAATACCATTAGCAGGTTTATATTCAAATAAAATTTTATCTCACAAAGAATTACCAATAAAATTAGTTGGATTTGGAAGAGCTTTTAGGTCTGAAGCTGGTGCAAGAGGTCAAGATACTAAAGGTTTATATCGTGTACATCAATTTAGTAAAATAGAATTATTTACTATTACTAAAAATGATCAAAGTGATAAAATGTTTGAAGAAATCATCGAATTACAAGAAGAAATTTATAAAGATTTAGGATTATGTTTTAGGATAATGGATATGCCAACACATGAATTAGGTGCAAGTACATATCGTAAATATGATATGGAAGCTTGGATGCCGGGACGTGGAAAATGGGGTGAAATATCTTCAGCATCTAACTGTACAGATTATCAATCTCGTCGGTTAAATATACGATATAAATCACCTCCTTCTAATACTACTGAATTTGTTCATACATTAAATGGAACTGCAGTTGCTATTCCAAGATTAATAATAGCTATACTTGAGAATTTTCAGAAAGATGACGGAAAAAGTGTTGTAATACCAAAAGTGTTAAGAAAATGGATGGGAGATAAGGATATTATAAACCTTAAGTAATAAAATTGGGGCTATAGTATTTTTGGCGATTAGAGTTTAATTACCCTCCAAAGTTAAGTGTTATTTGTTAAAATGTGATGTTAATAAAATTTATATAATAAACCAAGAATTATTGTGGCTTTAAATTTTATTAATAAATATCGTGTCGTAAATATCTCGATTTTAATTATTAATTTTATTTAAATTAGAATAACATCATATTCTTTTCTTACAGAATTGAAACATTTGATCTTTCTTCCTTGCTATTGTATAAAAAAGAATTTTTATTTAATATTTGATCATTGTATTGAAAATTTCTTCCAATTTTTCATACCTGTTGTGCTAATTTTATTTCACTCAGTGTTATTACTCCAGGAATAATTTCTCCATTTTCTATCAAATGAGATCTCATAACTCCTCCCAATAATCCACATTCAATCTTGGGGGTTTTCCAGTATTTAATATTCTTCTCATCATCATAATATTCTACCGCAATATTTGCTATTGAACATTCTGTTATTTCATTCCTTTCATTGTATAATAATACATCAAATAAATCTTTATTAGATTCTATTCCTACCTTTAAAAAAAGAATTATATTTCATTAATTTATTTATAGTCTGTTGGATCATTTACTCAATTGGACATATAGACCTTTAAATGGAACATCCAAATGTGATATATTTCCAATTGATCATTTTATTCCAAATTCAATTGTATTAATTGGACATTGTCCAAAATCAATCACTATTTATACTTACTCGAATTCTAGCATCATTATAGATATTCCTATGAGTTGTTTTATGATAAAGAAATATGTCTGAAGATTGGGTTTGTTGCGTGTCCAAAGTTATTTTCAATGGTTCTAATAATTAAATAATACCCCCAAAAAATTAAAATTTTCATCACAAACAAGAAATTTTTGATGTATTAATTTTACCTTGTAATGGTGAATTAGATGATGGTAATATTGTAGTTGTTATTGTTGGAATTCCCTGCTTGTTTACAATTAATCTTACCTAATTAATTAAATTAAAAATATCGATTATATGTTTTTTTCCTATTCTTCTTTTTTATAATTACCCTTTGTGTCTTATCATATCCAATCTGACTAACAGATTCTTGTAATTGTTCTTTGATAAATTCTTGAAATTCTGAAGTTGTACAATTTGCAAATGATGATTTGTCATTGGATTGCTTTGAAAAGTAAGATGCGGATTGTGTTAATCGATTTAAATGGAGATTTAGCAAATAAAAACCTAAAATTTTTTTTATTTTATTTTAAAAAAAGTTCAAATAACTTTATATTAAAGTTTATGCTAAATCAAGTAAAATTACCGAATTGCGGTTCGTAAAGAATTGTTTCTAATAATTGAAAATTGATATCATCCATATTATGCAAGACGATCTTTTCGTTTCACGTTCTCGCGAAAATTAATTTTGTGTAAATAAAAATGGATAAAATAGAAAGGAGCAATTCCGCTTCTAAAGTAAAAAAAAAAAATTAAATGGAACGGGTCGATCACTATTACAAATTTCCGAGTCCAAATAATAAAATAAAAATGTAAAATCTTTGTACATTGTAACTCGGAATTTAAATGTAATGTTAAACAAAATAAATATTTATTAATTATTAAAGTTACACCGCGGATCGTTTGATTTTATGAATTTGATCACGTGATATATATTTGAAAATCAAACTTCATAATTTGATGATTGTGCTTTTATTATTGTGAGGAAGAATGACAAAATTTATTAATAGTGCCACCTGTGTCGATTTTTTATTTTTATTAGTGAGGTACATATTCAAGTATCAAAAAAAGTTATAATTAATTTTTTTGACGATTTTATTTATTTAAATAGGATGCTACAGATATTTTATATTTTATATAGAGGAGAGTATATATCGGTAATTACAAGAAAAACAACGAAAACTGATTGAGTTATGAAGGATATAATATGACTATTAAAACTATATTAATTTGATGAAATTACACAGTTAACCCCCTAAATAGCAAACCAATCCTCCGTAACTTCTTATAAAGAACCTTCTAAGGAACAAGTGAGCCAGCCTCTGGTGCAACGATAATGACTTCCGTTGTATGTGTAGTATGGTTAATTACAGTATAAGCTAAGCTATACAGTATGGATTTTACTATGAAAATAAAGTACCATACTAACTATACTTCCCAATTTTTAGCATCATACCATTCATACCATATACAATAAAGGTCATACCATACTCAATATCTATTTGCGAAAAATTACGAAGCGAATTATCTAAGATATAGATCTTTCTTTTACCTAAAAATAAAAGGTACTCCCGTAAATTCTTCGGGGAATTAAAAATTGACAGTATACCGTAGGCCTTACATTTATGTATTAAGTTTAGCTTGGAATTTGTTGTTAACCAATAAAATCCAAATTGCTTATTCACAACTTCAAATAAGGATTTTATTGATTAACCATGTTAACCAATAAAATACAGGATTGACCATTCGCGACCTCAGGTAAGGATTTTATAGGATTTTTACTAAAAAAATCTAAAAAATAAAGTTCATAATTAATGTCTTTATTTCCATTTAAGTTTTATCCTTCTATATTTAATTCCTACTATATTTATATAAATATTCATATTGTACTCATTACCCAAAGTTACAATTATAATCACTGTGCCAAAAATAGATCGGCAAGTCTTGGCATCAGGCGACACAGGCGATATTATTAAACAGTCGTTCTTAGGAGTATATCATATCGTGATATACTTCAATGTATCACAGCATTACGTTTGTAATAAGTAATGAAGTAATGAATAAATCCCGAGGAAAAAACAGGAATTTGAACGATATTTTTATTATTATTGCATGTCAAATTAGGTTACGAACCAATTTTGATTTGCGTCACGCAATTATAAAAATCTTCCAACCTAACAAGTTTCGGCATAGTAAATGGTTTCACATTTATATGAATCTCGTGAAAATTAATTTTGTGTAAACAAATGAAGACAAAGTCAAGTCCCACTTCTAAAATAGTCCAATTAATAATTAATTACGAAATTAGTATTAGCACTGGCGTTGGTAAGAATCTTGTATTTTCATTATAAAAGGAAAAAGTTACACTTTTTAAAATTTTTTTTTTTTTTAAAAAAACACTCGTTATTTAGTGTGATTTTTAAATTGTATACTTTATAATGAAAGTGCTTTTAATAATAATTTTTTTTATAGTTATACAATGTTTATTAATAATATCGAATGCGATACCGAATCTTTTAATACCGGAAAGTTCAGATATAATATTTGAAGAAAGATATAATGATATATTGGACTTTTTGGTCATTGGTGACTGGGGCTTTCAGGGAAAAGGAGTCGGTCGAAAACATGGAAATCAAAAAAATGTAGCATTTGTTATGAAAAAATGGGCGGAAAGATATAATTCTCAATTCATCATAAATGTTGGAGGTAACTACCTTTTTTTTTTTTTTTTTTTTTTGTGCGATGTAGATTACAAAAATTTATTCCTCTTCTGCGTATAGATAGTTTTTATAAAAGCGAAAATGATGATCATCAAGGAGTTGATTCTATATATGACGATAAATGGAAAACAGCTTGGTTAGATGTGTATGAAGGTAGATTAGCAGAAATACCTTGGTACAGTGTAGCGGGAAATCACGACTGGTAAGTAAAAGAAAATGTTAAATTTTATTTTATAATTGGAGTTAAACGTTAAAAACGTATTAACATATATATATATATTTTCTTCTTAGGTATAATAATGTTTATGCAGAAATTGAGTATAGTTTGAATGTGAATTCGAGATTCTTCATGCCATCATTATTTTATGTTCGAACAAATATAATTAATGGTAAAAAACCAACCAAAGTTGCGTGGATACATATTGATACAAATTTATTTTTTTATACATATGATATGATACAAAATGAACAAATGAAAAATAATTTTAATATATTAGGATGGAATAATGATATAGAAGTTGAAAATAAATTACGATGGATAGAACAACAATTAATTGAACAACAAGATGCAGATTGGATTCTTGTGGCGGGACATCATCCATTAATTGGAGCATGCGTCGATTTTAATTATATGCCGAGATTGGTAGAATTATTTGAGAGATACGGAGTATCTGCATACTTTGCAGGTCATGCTCATGTATTAGAATATCAAACTCCTAAACCAGATTCTCCCGTTGCATATTTTACTTCTGGCGCAGCAAGTAGAACAAGTGATGGTTGCAGTGGAAAAGATTGGGGTATGCCCGAAGGTACTTTTGGATTTTTACATGCCACCATAATAGAAAATGAAATGACTTTTTCATTTGTTAATGCAACAACTACAAAAGATAAAATAGTATATCAGGGTAAATTGACCGCAAGATCAACTTGGCGTCCGAAATAATATTTATATTTTTTTCTAAATTACATTTTAAAAAACTTTTAATATAATTTTATGTTTACTTCTTTATTATAATATTAATTATAACAGAGATTTAAAAAATTTTTAAAACAAAAAGGAACAAAAGCAAAAATAGACACTTTATCAGTTATAGCTGACATTTAAAAAAAAGTAAATTATAAGATATACATTGTTTATATGGGTAAGACGTTTGTTTACGTAAATATGACGTAATTATAAAATTATAAGAATGTGATCTACAACATTCTTAATTTCCATAAATAAATTAAAGAAAGACCATTGTAAACATTTATTATTTCTTATTTTAACTTTGAAGAAATCCAATGAATGAGAATTTGTATGTCATTTTTAAATATAAAAAGAACCTATTAAAGATAATTTTTTTATACTTCTAAATTGTTTATTATGAATTTGACCATTTGACTTTTTGAAAGAACAGCAAAAACGCACATGCGCAGTAAGTTGAAAAAGTAAACAAAAAAAAACTGATTCTTTTTACCCCATCTAGGTTATTATAGTTCACGCCATAACCCAAATTAGGACATAGTAACATAGTATTGGAGGGATGATTCCGACATACAACAATGAATGAATTTTAAGCATTCAGGAGACGCCCGGAAATAACATGAAGGCGCTGATAAACTTTTTTCCGATTATTTGAATTCTTTGTGAAAGAAAACAGTATGCTGCGTAGGCAAAACTGAAATATATAAAATTGATGGATCTTCACGATGAATTTTTCTAAAACTCTCAATATGCAATCACTATATGATGAGTTGAGCATCGAAATATTCAAATATATTACTACACCTATTTCGCTTATTCTCACAAGTCGTAAATGGTATGCTATTTCTCAAGACTCTCACGCTCGAGCAGAATGGCTAATTTATAAATATGGTAAATCCCACGCATTATTTCATGCAATAAGACTTGATAGCTTTATTACTTTAGATGTCGTCCAAGCTTTGTTAGCAAGAAATGTGGTGATGTCCCGATATTTTGTACAGCGCTTACTTATGTATTTTGGTAACCATGATCAAAGATTGATCGAGCTTAAAGTAGAATATAATCTGAATCAAGTTAATGATAGAACTCGAGAAAAGAAATTATGTGCACCATGGGCGAGTAATTTGTCTTTACCGATTTTTACCAAATTGGTTAATGAAGCATTTAATATATTAAAAGATCCAGAACTTGCAATTAAAGGCAATGACATGGAATTATTCCATTTTTTATCTGCCGGTCCTCTTGTTATTAATTACGCCCCTCAAAAATTATTTCAAAATATTAATTATATTGAGGATTTAATTTTAAACAAAAAATTTATCCCCTTTCCTCCTCGTCCGAAACTTGCTTATGGAGATACAATAGAAGAATATCCACCAAAAGATGGTTACGAGAATAACCGTCAGCTTAACGTTATAGCGAGAGCAATTATAATTCATCCTGATTTGGTTAATATGTGGAAAAGTATTGGTTATTATGAAATTTGTAGTGATGTTAATGATCTTGTAATACAAGGAGCTCTTTTAATCCTATTTCCTTCAACTCCGCCAAATAATTGGGAATGTCCTGATGTGAATACAGTTGTTACTCGATTAAAAAAGTTTACTGATCTCGGATTTAAATTAACGAATAGTGTTATAAATGATATATTTCGTTTATTTGAACATAGATTAAATGAAATTGGCGAACTTTTGATAAATTCTTTTCAGCAGATTCGTAATGAACCGAGATCAGTTATTGTTAGTTCTTGTATTATTAATCTCAATAATCCTGAAATAAATCGTAATATATTAAAATTTTTAAATGGTGGAAATTAAAAATGGTAGAAATTGGTGCAATTAGTTAGAATTAATAAAAAATTAGATTACTAGCTGTTATTATTAAATTTATAAAAAATTACACAAAAAAATGTTTTAATTAGAGATACAAGAAACTGTAAAAGGTATGTACCGGATTCTACATTCTTATTTTATATAGGGGTGAATTAGATTTAAATAATTACGGCGGTGTAATGTTATTAATTCACAAAATGTTAGGAAAATATCAATCCTATGGACTGATATTTTGATAGCTTTAACCAATAATATTTTTATTGAATAAGGGACATTGGTCTTTGGCCAATATTTTTACTCTCATCCAATAATTATAATGTATTACTGGATTGCCGTAATGTTGAATTGCCAAATAATTGGAATCTTCATTTTATCAAAAAATAATTTGGAATTATGATAAAATCGGCATTACGGTCATTACATGAAGTGCTAAATTGGTTAATTCCCCCTTATGTACTGTATATAGTACATGAAAACAATTTTTTTTTTTTAGTTTTATTATTTTTCTTCGGTTACTCATTTTTGTCATTCATTCATCTTTATTATAACTGCAGAGGATAAACGGATGAGAGCATTATAGGATAAATTTTAAATGACGGATATCCGTCGGTCGATGGCTGCCGAGTGCCGACAGCATTGCATTTTATGAAAACGGAAAAGGAAATAATAGAATTGATATAAGAAAAACAATAGCCGAATTGATGACATCACTGTAATAATCACGTGCGATACCAGTATTAGCATTTATTAAGAATTTAAATATATTGTCATCTTCCCGAAAATAGGGTAATAAAAATTCTTGTCCGAAGCGGAGCGCAGAATTCCGTCCGCACGTGATCAATGATCTGCATATATTATATACTGAGGATATTTACATAAAATAAAATAACTAGTTCACATGGTAATAAAAATAAAAAACATAAAATAAAATAAAATACAAGAAATAATTAAATCAAAATAAATAAAAGAAAAAAAAATAAAATAATAAAATAAATAATAAATATAGAAAAATTTCTCCAGTGACGAATAATAGGATTTTTAATAACAAAAATTTCTATCATAAGTCCCCAGATTAATTAACAAAAATGAAGACCATGAAGGGTGTGATACGCTGTGATAAATAAACCTAACCCACCCTAATCCTAACCATAACTCTAATAAATATAGAGGGAGCTCTAGTTAAATGTAGTTATTTTCATATAAAATAAAGGTAAATAATAAATATAGGTGCTACATAAATTTTGATTACATAATTACTTTGCCACTACTGCGCCATGATCTACGGTACAGAAAAAAGGGAGTTTTTGTTCGGTTATTTAAATGAAAAGTCAATAAAATCATAAATGAATTCATACTTACATAATTATAAGTTTAATCTACAATAAAGCTAAGGAATTTCCTTCTTTCTATTTATCATATATATATATATATGGTATATATTATTAGTATTTCAATTAGTCTGACAAAGAAACGGAGAAGAAACACATTACCTGGTCTACCAATTGCTTTTCTACCTTCGTAATTTCATCGGATATTTCCCAGGAACCATCATTCTCTTGATATTTTTTAAGCCAGCTTAATGACTTTTTCATATTTCTTTTTTTATTATTATAACATCTCGCTAAATAATACTGAGATTGCACAAACCCGCTTTTAGCTGCTTTTTTGTAATAGCTAAATGCCTTACGCTTATTTTTACTGTTCTTAAAATATTCTGCAAGATTACATAAAGCTATATTTAATCCTTTGTTAGCAGCAAGTTGATAATAATATAATGCTTTCTTGCAATCTTTTTCAATTCCGATGCCATTATAATAGCATTCTCCAAGCTCAAAATAGCCATTTATATCACCTTTTTGACTCGCTTTATCAAACCATTCAAAGCTTTTTTTTTCATCTTTTTCTACTCCAAAACCTTTTTTGTGGAATGTTCCAATCACTACTTCATAATGTTGTATTGATGCTTGATTATCTCTAAGTTGGTTAAAAATATCTTTCGATCGCGGTTCATATTTTTCTAAAGTATATTTAAAATCAAAGTTCTTTGTTGCTCCAGTATGGTTATTTTTTTTATAATCTTCAACTATTTCATTTATTGCTTCCGCTATATCTGAAGGTTTTCTTGCCTCCAATTTCTTGATTTCATCAGTTATATTCCAGGATCCATCTTTCTCTCGATATTTTTCAAGACATTTTAAACCCTTTTTAATATTCATTTTTTTACCATATCCATTATTATAAAATTTTGCTACATAATACTGGGATGGTACGAAATCTTTATTAGCAGATTTTTTGTAATAGTCAATGGATTTTGCATAGTCATTAATATCATAATAGTACTTTGCAAGAGTAAATAAGGCTATATTAAGCCCTTTATCTGCAGCAAATTTGTAATATTCAAATGCTTTATCAAAATCTTTTTTAGTTCCAATACCATTGTAAAAACATTCTCCAAGTTCATAATGACTATTTATATCACCTTTTTGACTCGCATTTTTAAACCGGTCGAAACTTTCTTTTTCACTTTTTTCTACTCCAAAACCTCTTTTATAGAAAATTCCAATCACTACTTCATAATGTATTTTTGATGGATTATTTTTAAGATGATTAAAGAGATACGTTGACTGTGACTCATTTTTTCTTAAGATGTGTTCAAAGTTAAACGTTTTTGTCGTTCCATTATTATTTTTTTTTAAATAACCTTGAACAATTTCATTTACTAATTCATTTAATTCCATTTCACCGGGTTTATTACTTTTTTCTTTAATAAACTTATTCACGTTTATTATAAGATCGGAAGAAATAAAAGATTTTCTCGAATTTTTAGTCTTATCTGGATCATTATTTGTCTCATTCACTACGTTACCATTATAAATACTATCATGATTGGATGATAATCCGCTTAAAATACTGTAAACTTCATTAATTTTGGGTCTTCGGTTTGGGTTGCCTTTCCAACATTTCTTATATACCTTTTTGTAATCTGAAGGTGTATTTTTAATTGATTTTTCTCTATAACCTTTGCTGACTTTATAAAGTATTAAATTTTCCGCAATTTCTTTGTAAGGAGGATGACCACTTGTAATTTCCCATAATAAAATGCCTAAACTGTAAATATCTGATCTTTTGTCTCGACTATTATGATTATTCTTGAAACACCAAGGATCAATATATTCAGTCACTCCAATGACTCCATTAGCTACTGTATTAGATTGAACTGTCAACTGTTTAGATAATCCAAGATCAGCGATCATTAATTTGCCATCGTTAACTAATATGTTTTTTGAATGCTTTTGTAAAAAAAAATTTAATATTAAACATATATAATCATAATGATAAATAATAATTTTAAGTGAATTATATATATTTACCAGATCTCTATGAATAATTTGTTTATCATGTAGACATTGTAATCCTTTAGTAATATCAAGCGCCATTTGTATTTTGCGTTCCCATGATAATGAATCAAACCTTTCTTTATTTCCCAAATAATCTCTTAAAGTTCCTTCGTTAGCATATTGTAATACCATCATATAATTCCCAGATTGATCTATTTACAAGTATTTATACATATTTGGTTATTTTATAATGTTAAACTAATATTTTAAAAGGATGTTTTTAAAAAAATTTACCTTGTGTTACACCACGAAATTGATTGATGTTATCATGATAATGAAGAGAACGAATAAGTCTTAACTAAAGACGAATTAAAAAAAAAAGAAATCATTATTTTTTTTTTCTATATTAAACATTATATTAAAATAATGAACAATAGATTTTATACCTCCTTAATAAATTCTTCAAATTTATCTTTGTTAAGTGGGGAATTATTATTACTATTTAACATACTTTTTAATGCCGCATCTTTCATTCCTCTTTTATTCCAATTAACTTTATAAACAATTCCAAATCCTCCTCTACCAATTTCCACTTTATCACTGAATTCTTTATAATCAAAATAGTTAATATCCTCACTTTTTATTTTTTCTATAATCCACTTATCCATTCTTTTAAGAATATAGATTTGTATGTTTTTATATAAGATCAATTTATTTGTTTATTATTCCTTTTATTTTTCCTGAAAAGATTCGATTCCGAAATTTCGTGGATTTAAATATTTGAAAAATATTGTGCTTATCAGTTTATCGCAATAAAAAAAAAAAAAAAATGAAAGAAATTCGAAAATTCCTTACTATTTTCAGAAAACAAGAAAAATATAACATGCAGAATTATTTTTATATCCATTTATTAAGGCACTGAAAAATAGATAATTCCAATTTCCGGAAAGACTAAAAAAAAAAGGATAAAACTCTGGTACAATCGCAACTTAAATTCCGTGGATAATAATGAAAATATACTATTCCTATTCCCAGATAGACAAAACTCTGGTACAACCACCGTGGATAACAATGAAACAAAAAAGAGTTTAAGTTATATTTATTCAAGTTTGAAAGTTGGTTGATCATGTTGATATTAGAAGTAAACCAATTGAAAGTTATCACGCAGAAATTCATTACTAATTCCTATTTCCAAAGGGAATAATAATATGAATTTTAAGGACATGAAACTCTGGTACAATCGCAACTTAAACTCCGTGGATAACAATGAGATAAAAAGAGTTAAGTTATAGTTATTATTCAATGATCTTATCAATCTTATCAAAAGTAAATTCAATGAAAGTTATCTAGAAATGATCTGCAACACGCTGAGTCGCTAACACATATATAAATAAAATCGGTAATAATTGAATCTTAATCAAGGTAACAAATTCAAAATATTCAAGAATTTTAGAACGTCTAACAACATAATTTTCGCCATTGGTTCTGACCGGTGAACCTCATTGACTCATGACTTCTACCGTCATTACATGGAATCCGAGTTAATTTCACATCGGCTGGGGAGAAAAATTAGTATAGTCTTTATTTTATAGGTATTACTTGTTTAATAACAAGTATTTGTTGATATTCACGTGATATCTTCAGCCAACTGATGAGAAAATGTAATTGGTCAAACAACCGATTTATGGTTAGATCCTTTAGGTTAGTCAATTGCTTTTTTTTTAACTAAAAATGAAAAAAAGTATAGAAAGTTTAAATATATGACTAGGCGCGGTGACTTACATAGAATGATAGATAGTGATGCTTCATTCAAAAATGCATTTTTCATAAGGTTAGAGAACATTATAATGTTATATAAAAAAACATTAATTAAAGCAATTAAAGAGAGTGTGGCAAAAATAACATAATAATTATATAATACAGAAAATTTGAAAATACTTGAGATCCTAAATAATAATAATAAAACAGTTTCTATTTGTCAATTATGCAAGTTATTATACAAAAAGTCTAAAACAAAATACTATTATATGTAAACATATAGAAAATATCTATAAATTTGTTTTTAGCATATGATCATGTTCAATGCATGTATCGTCTTCAAAATATTCTCTTGTTTACAATGACTAAAATAGTAAAAGAAAAATTAGAAATTATCCTAAGTACACAGTTAAATCGTTGAAGTAAGAGAATGCAATGTTACAAGTTCAAGAACTACACGGTAACAAGGTGAAAGGCGATTTCGAAAAAACCATTCCGATTTGTGGTCTTCCACGTAGAGTTTCGATCCGTAGCGGTTTTATCCGGTTTTTATCCGGATACCGGCTCGGTTAATTTAGGCTGGGACCACCAAAATTAATAAAAATTTTGGAATAATATTATTTTAATTCTGGCCGAAATTATTGTCCACTCAAAGCCGAAATTTGTAACCTTTTTTAATCATAATCCCACGTTAAAATATTTGAGGTTTTATCCGGATCGAAACACTACTTCCACGTAAAATCAACAAATGATGTTTACAGTTAAAATCGTTAAAGTAAAAGGATGCGATGTTACAAGTTCAAGAACTACAGATGAAAGGCGGTTTCGAAGAAATCATAAAACAACCATTGGTCTTCCACGTAATCAACAAATGATCGCTATACGTACCGGGTAATTCCTATTCATTTTTTTATTCGTTTTCTTGGTAGACTTATGAATTTACGGTGACCCGTATTACTCATGCATCGGAGTCCGAAGGAATATAATCGTACTATTCGTATCAGTTTCACAAATGTATCCTACACGTGTTGATGTGCAATGATAACTGCGCTTCGGACTTGATAACGGTTTCCGTTTCCGTATTTTTCTGTGAAAAGGCTCCATTTAGGCAAGTCCTTATGACGAAATATTTAATAAAGTGACTTTTTCCCCGGTAAAAAACATTGAATATATTTATTTTTTTAACATATTATTTAAGTTTTATTTACATGTTACAATTCTTGAATAATATGAAATTCATTATCTTCCTGCGGCGATTTTATTAATCGTCAAAAATTGTATAAACAAATGGCTATAAAATCTATTTAGGAATTTGTCACTTAAGCTGTATGTAATAACTCTATTTAAAAACTATCTCAAAAACTTATTTTAATGCATTCATGAAAAAATTTTTCAATAATTTCAGGTTTGAACGCTGAATGTCTCTTTCTTTTTCTTTTTTCAAGAGAAATGTTCCATTAAACTAGTTAAACCATAATCTTGAATATACCAACTTGTAGCATAAATAGATATGGTAATAATTAAAGCCGTAAATTCTTTGGTTAAATATAGATAAAAATCCAATTCATTGATTAAAAATACATAAAAATCCCATTGAGAATTGTTAATCATAGCTAGATAATGTGGCTTGTGTAAGTGAAACGAAAGATTTGAAGATATAATAAAGTAAATTGGAATTGAAACTTACTTCTGCGAATTATGAATTGTAATTACAAAAGCGAGCAATAGTTTTCTAATGATATTTAAGTGTTGCTTATATACAGTAAATATATCAGATGTATACAGTATATAGAATAGTAAAAATAAAAATTTATGACAAATTGAATTTATTTTATATTATATATATTTTTTTTTTTTTGTTCGGAAAAAAATTTAATTTACATTTAAAAAAAGACGATAAATAACAAATTATGTACTTCTTTATATATATCTCTTAAAAATACTGCAAAAGTACGCCTGAATAAAAAAGATCGGTTATTATAAACTTCCAAATATATTAATTATAATAAGCGTAAATAATATACTGATAAAATATTATAAAATATTAAAATTTTCTAAAAAAAACTATTTCAAATAATTAAATTATTAATAAAAACATAAATAATTTTAAATAAATTATTATATATACAATTTTTTTAACATTTTTGACCCCAATACTTAAAGGTTTTCATATAAGTTTTACATTCTTCACATTCTTCATTAAATCTTTCAACAATTTCATCATATTCATTTCCATTAATTCTCATAAATTGGGGTAAAACTTTTTTCATATTCTTAAATGCCATTGAAAAATAAATTAATGCAAATTCACCCAATCTTCCTCCCCAATATCCTAATGGAGTACATCGTTTCTCATGACATATGGTTGAAAATGAACTCGTTGAAGATAGGAACTGTGAAAGTCGTGGTGATATTATAGAATTTATGTTTTGCTCGCCGAAATATGATATTGCTGAATTATAGTAAATGAAAAATTTAATTAAATTGTCTGGTTATTATTAAATAAATATCATTTAATTACTTACTTGACTTTTGTAATTTGGCTGTATTTGGTCCTTCATTATAAAAAATTAAGTCCAATTCCTATAAATAATGATTTAATTCAATATTCCAATAATAATAATATATTTTAAATAAAATATAGAATTTTTCTAACTATCACCGGAGGGTGATGATCACCGGTGACTGAAATTATGACAATCAACCAGCATTAAAAAAATATAGTGCCGGTAAAAATTGATAATTCTGGCCAACGGTGATGATCACCTCCAGTAAAACCATTTAAGAATAATAGAGAGAGATCAACTTACCATAATTTCTATCCATCCGCCGACTTTTGTTACTCTAAGAAGTTCTTTTATAACTTTATCATTCCATTGTTCTTCTGTCAAATATTGAACCAAGAATCTTAAATGTACAAAATCAAATGTATTATCATCAAAAGGTAAACCTTTTACTATATCAATTTGAGAGAACGATACATTTGATGGAATTCTGGAATCATCAGGAGATGGATACATTAATGCCGTGTCTATTCCGTAAAATTTAGAATTTGGATATTGTGGCGCAATATCTAAAATGAATGACCCGCTTCCACATCTATAAAAATAAAAAGTTATGATTTAGAAATTCTCGAATTTCGAATTTTTTTTTTCTTTTTTTTTTAATGAGGGATTAACATGAGCCTACCCAACATCTAAGACCTTGGCGCCATTTTTTAATTTTTCCTTCACCGGGGAAGAAAAATTTCCTTGCCAAACGTATCTGAATATTAAATGTCTTAATTGAATTCTATCCACATGTTCATTATCAGATGGTAATTGATATTTTGAATTTCTTAAAATGTCATCATAAGTTTTTGGGTCAACTAAACGAAATAAAGGAGAAATATCTCTGGTAATATGAGATAAATCTGCATTATGAAAATTCTGAATTGGGGAAGAAGGACGTGGAGAATGAGAAGGAGGTGTAATTGGAGGTGTTAATAATTGATTGTGCGCTGTTGTAGAATGTGGTTGTCCCATTTGCTTTTAAATTTTAGTTGATTAACTAAATATAAATTTTTTTGAATATATCGAAGAATTTATTATTACTTTTTTTTTTTTTACTCTTTTTTATCCGAAGAAAAAAAAAATGAATCCGCTTAAATATGAAATTTTTTAATACGGTGTCACATGACGATTCTCGCAGATCGAAATGATGTCATGAGATACTACAAATATGGCCATATTTTTTTTCTTAGAAAAAAAAAACCGCCACCATTTTTTATCCGTCCTCACTTTTTGAATTCGGCTGGTATTCCCATTGTGTAAAAAATAAATATTAGAATTTCTATATTTCTATAATACGTCTTTATTCTTTATAATGAATATTCGTGTTGTTTAACGTAATGGTAATATTTATATTTTGTGAGATATCATTTAATTTTGTATTTTTTTTTTCTGGTCGATTATTACTGAGATTTATCATTTTGTTTATTAATCATATAGTACGATGAATGATGGATGTTGTACAAAGGCTTGGCATGCTTTTTAAACCGAAAAAAAAATGACATAATAATTCCATGGAGTTTCGATGGTGTTTCATACTATTTTCCATTTATTTTTAATTAAGAACTCAATTTATCAATATCGGGTAACGACAAAAAAATGTGGTGATTATAATGATTTTTATTGGTTTAAATAATATCGTAAATAACGTTGGCGTTTTAGAATTAATAAAGAAAACAAAATTGTGGGGTTAATGCCGATAATGCATAAAAATCGTCCTTTGACCTTATATGGGTAATTTATGATTCAAGATAATCAAAAAATTTTATCTTGATTCAACAAAAACACATTGTTATATTATTATTATTATTATAATTACCATTCTTCTCCATTCGGAATAATCCACTTAAATTAAAACAATTGATTCATCGAAAGTAACTAAATCGATATACATATTTATAGTTGACATTTCCTCCGCCAAATTGCATTAACAATAAAATTGTGTTACTTTTATTTATATGAGAGTAATCCTGGGAAATTTTTATGGCTTGATTCTTAAATATTATCAAAAAAAAAAAGATGAAAATAATCTAATAAAAAAGCGTTCCACAATTATTGTACAATTTGCACGGCGGGTAAAAGGAATAATCGAATGGAAATAAGGTCATAATATAATTATATTAATGTCAACCCCATACAATTTATTAACAAGGTTACGCCAATTTATCATGAGAATTTATCATCCCATTTTGATATTTTTAACTTTTCTGGAATTTTTGTCTGGCGTTTAGCTCTTGCATTCGATTTTCAGCTTTATTTCTTGTATAAGATAATGGCCGTGCGATTATCTCTAATTATGATAACGTAATCGATAGACTTAGTTCTACAATTTGACGATATTAAAACTTCTAAACTATGTTGAAACATCAAATTAATCCATACTAAGAAGAATAACCGAAAATCCCACGAAACTTGTATTATTTTAGAAAAGAATCATTCCGTATTCGTCGCCCCTAGAAGGGAGAAATTTTCCCTGTTAAAGAATAAAAAGGTCAAACCGACCGTTATAAAGTACAGTTCCTATGTTTTAAAAGAATGATCAAATCAAAGTACAGTACATAAAATTAGCCGATTTAATTTCTGAAACTCACCAGATATTTCTAGTATATTTCTGCACGTGATGTAAATGCGCAGTAAATTTAACGGTGAGGTAATGAAACTGTTTCGTAATTCTTTTTATTGATGTTTTTCTTTTTATTAAAAAAAAAAAGAAAGAAGAAACTTCTTATGAACTATGAAACCTATGATCGACGATAACGGGGAATGATTTATTATAAAGAACATATGGGCGGATTTGGCTCACTTTTTTGACCAAAATTAACGTTAATTTTGGCTAAAATGATCGACATTCCGATCATCAAGTGAGCCAAATCCGCCCACATGATGATGTAGTTTAAAGAAACTACTGTATATGTAATAATTATTTCAAGGTGATGATATTACAGTTTAAATATTACTCTCTCATCCAATTTCCTGAAATGGTATGCGAGGATGAGGATTATTATTTTATATTATTAATAAAAAAGTGTCCTAAAATCCCAAAATTGGTTAAACTATGAGATAATTTGCTGTCAGATTTGTGCTAACTTTTAAATTTAGTTAAGAATTAACACCAATGTTTTTCAATCCCAAAAAGGAAACTTGTGCATATATTACTTCATATTTAGCTTACGCCCTCAAATATATCAAATGTAATACGTTGGGTCTAATAGTTAATGACGACGAATTTATTAATTTGGAAATCTTTTGATTTTCAACCGACTTATCTAACGACTAATGGTTTTAATTAAATGCACTGTGTACTTCGTTTTTAATTTTAGTTAAAAAAAAGATTATTTAACCAACATTAAAATTGTGTAATGACCAAATTCTGAACAATAAATTGTCGCTGAAACTTTTTTTCAAAATGAGAATTGACGAACAAAATACCAATACTTCTAATAATAAAAGAAATATATTACTAGTAGGTAAAACAGGAAATGGAAAGTCTACCATAGCTAATGTGTTAGTTAATAGCGAACAAGCGGATACTTTTAAGGAGAGTGAGAGAAGTTCTAGCGAAACTAAACAAGCCAAAAGTGAAATGTTTGAAGTTACTTATGGTAATGAGAAAATCACTTACCAGATTATTGACACTGTCGGATTATGTGACACGGACATGGATGAAAAAAATATCTTTCTTAGATTGAGCGAAGCTATCGAATTACTTAATGGAGAAATAAATCAAATTCTTTTTATAGTTGGTGGTAGATTTTCAAAAGAAGAGGAAGAAGTTTACAACATATTCAAGAGTATTCTCTTTTTTGATAGTGAATGTGATATTTCAAATTATACCACTGTTGTACGAACTAGGTTCTCTGATTTTGAAGATAGGAATGAATGTGAAATAGACCGTAAAATCTTGGAGGAAAAAATTCCAGATGATATTCATATTATCTACGTAGATAATCCACCTTTGAAAGGTAATGAAAATAAAATCATTGTTAGTAAAGAATCTAGAAAAGCTTCCAAAGAGGTATTGATGAGATACTTATTAGATTATTGTCGAAAAAATTATCGTCCAAGTAGTTTAAAATTAATTAATGATCGCATAGATGAACATGTCAAAAAGGGAAAAGAACTTGAAAAAGAAGAAAAAATTCTACAGGAACAATTAAGAAAAGCAAAAGAACTAGGAAATCATGAAAATGAAAAACAAATACAAAAAAAGATAGATAATACAAAAAAATCTATAGAAAATGAAAATAAGAAAAAATCCGAGAAAATGAAACGAGGTCTTATTGATGTGATTAATCAAGCTGGAGAAAACTGGAAGTATGCAGCGGTAACTGGTGTAGAACAGGGCAACAAGGTCCTACCATTAGTAGGTGGTGCTGTAGGTGGTGCTATAGGTGTAAGTGTTGGTGCCGTCGGAACTGCTTTCAGTGCACTAGGATATGTATTTACTAAAATTGTCGGTGGCGAAATTTAATGATCAAAAATCACAGTTTACCTAATATTATTTCTATCTCCCTTCCGCAGTAGTTAACATTTTTTCTTTACATTTTTATTTCTTCATTTATAGTTTATATTTTTTAAAAAAATTAAATAAAGTCGCATTTATAGTGAATCGCATGCGCTGATTTTACCAGCAGTTTCACAATCTGCTGCTTATATGATTGCTTCTGATTACAAATTTTATGTAATCGATGAAATAAATTTGACAATATCGAAGCTTTAAACGTTTAAACTGTTTAAACTACAGTATGTCAAACTAATCCATTACCTAACTTAAAACCTCCACCAACAAAAATTCTTGTCTAGAATAAAAGAAGCGCCCCGCTCAAAGTACAGTTCTAAGAAAGAATTGAAAAAATCAATAAAAGAATAATAAAACTAAATTTTAAATCATGCGATTGCTTATTTACCTACTTTGTCTGCATGTGATGTAGAGGCGCAGAAAATTTTAATGGGAACACGAGACTTATCGGCTTATCTTTATCCACCGTAGATCCATGTTGTGCCCCATGCCCCAATTCAACGATCGGCCTACCATCTTTATTAATGCCTTAAGAATTTTCAAAGCAACTTTTCACATATAGTAATCATCGATGATTATCGTCAATTTGGGGCATATTGGCACAACATCCATATTAAAAATGACGATTTTAGTTAGTTTATATGCGTTTATATGTACAACTCATTGGATCCTAGATCCGCCGTAAAAAGATATTCTAAAATGGTTTAATGGATTCATCAATTAATTTCATTTGTTGTAGATATATAATGAATATTATTACTTTTTCTATATCGTAGATATCGATTATACCATATCATTATCACTAATTTAGAATATCGCACAAAGTTATTATCGCCTGCCAAGAATAATAATGTTACGATAAAATTTTTCAACACAAAATTTTAAGCGAGTTTATCTTCGAGAATGAAAAGTTTTAAATCAAAATAATGGTTTATATTTATTTAAATATAAACTTTATGTAAGTTATTGATAAACTCCATTGTTCTTATTCTCTTGGTGAATTGCTAACAATGTTTATTGAGAACTTAAAAAAGAGGCTTTTAAAAGACTCCGGAAAATACTTGAAAAAGGTCAGTGTTGACAAGAATTGTTGGAAAAAACCAAACAAGGACATATGTGCATATATTGTGACTTTACGCCCAACAGTTAACAATCAATTTTTTTCAGATTATTGAAATTATGGGTACGAATTTATTAATATGGCAATCTTTTGTTTCTGGTTATGGCAATGTCTTGTACTTTATAAACCCCATTCACACACCTTTTCTTCAACCGACCTGGTTCTAACTAATTATTTAACTATCTTGAAAAAAAAACAAAAGTAAGTTATCAACATTAATGACCAAAACTCATACAATGAATTGTTGCTAAAAACTTCTTTAAGTAGGAACATGTTCGAAAAACAAACTCCCAATACAAGAAACATATTAGTAATAGGTAAAACAGGGAATGGCAAGTCTGCCTTAGCTAATGTGCTAGTTGATAGCGAACAGTCGGAAACTTTCAAGGAGAGTGATAAAAGCATTAGCGAAACCAAACAAGCCAAAAGCGAAAAGGTTGAAATTATTTATGGTGATGAAAAAATAATATATCAGATTATTGATACTACCGGATTATGTGATACGGATATGGAGAAAGAAAATATTCTTCCTATGTTGTGTGAAGCTATTAAGCTACTTAACGGAGAAATTAATCAAATTCTCTTTGTAGTAGGTGGTAGATTTTCTAAAGAAGAAGAAGAAGTTTACAATATATTGAAGAATGTTCTTTTTTTTGATTGTGACATATCAAAATATACTACTCTTGTGCGAACTAGGTTCTCTGACTTTGAAGATAGGAATGAATGTGAAATAGACCGTAAAATAATAGAGAAAAAAATTCCAGATGATATTCATATTATCTACGTAGATAATCCACCTTTGAAAGGCAATGAAAATAAAATCAAGCTTAATAAAGAAACTAGAAGAGCTTCCAAAGAGATATTAATGAGACATTTATTGGATTATTGTCGAAAAAGTTATTGCCCAAGTAGTATGCAATTAATTAATGGCCGTATCGGTGATCATGTTAAAAGGGAAAAGGAACTCGAAAAAGAAGAAGACGACCTATGGGAACAAATACGACAAGCAGAAGATTTTCAACGTGAAAAATTATTACAAAAACAGATGGATGAATTAAAATTATTGAGAAGAGAAGAGGAGAAAAAAATTTCTGAAGGAATGAAACGAGGTCTTATTGATGTTATTGATCAGGCGGGAGATAATTGGAAACATGCTGTGGAAACTGGTGTTGAACAGGGCAACAAGGTTTTACCATTAGTAGGTGGTGCCGTAGGTGGTATTTTAGGTACTGGTGTTGGCGCTGTTGGCACTGCTTTCAGCGCTCTAGGATATGTACTTACTACTGTTACTCGTGGAAAAATTTAAGAATTACCTAATATATGTTCGTCAGATAATTTCACAGTAATCTATATTTTTTCTTTTCCTGTAACATTTTATCTTCATTGATAAGCGCTTTATAGTTTTATATATTTATTAAATAAAGTCGCATTGATAAATCAACTAAGAATGATGTCACAATCCACTCTTTGTTTTGTGTTAAGATAACGTAATCGATAGAACCATTTAAAAAATACTATTGACACATCGAATCATCTACCAGTTCAGGAAGAGAAAAAATTCAAACATCACGAAACTTGCCTTATTTTATAAAGAATCTAGAGAGAAGAGGTCCACAAAAAATCCTCGATGCTAATTATACAACATATGTGTTCAGCATAGGTATTTACGTTCGTGATATACTGTAGGTTATAGAAATGTAGAAATTTAAGAAACTTGAATCTACCATCACGAGATTATGAATGTATTATATACTTCTTATTAATCATTATAATCATTATACCACGCGTGTTTACTTGTAAGAATTTTTTAAAAGTCTCTATCAACCGAAAAATTTGCGATTTGCATTCTTTAGAAAGTTATAGTGGTGTACTATTTATTGTATGGGATAATTTGTTTATCTCCTGCTCAAATATCTTATCATCATTTGTCGCAAATCAATATGCAAATCTTGTTGAATTATGAATTATAATTTGGTAATCACTTTATTAATATGCGCGAGTTTTTGCTAACCACCATACGGTAATAGCTTTTGGGAATTATTTGGAATGACCTTTAAATCGGAATATCGGATATCATAACAGTAACCCAAGGAAAAATGTTAAGATCTTGGTTGTGCTTTTCTCTATCGCTAATCCCAAAGACGAGAGTTTTCCGTACTACACTACTACTCCCAAGCAAAATAGTATTGAAAGGTTTATATAAAATATGGTAAGCAACTATAAATTAATATATATCGTTTCAAAGTTGCGCATTGCAGTACGTTACAAATTAATCACTCGATCACCCCTAATTCTAAGGACATTTTCCCGATAGTAATATACATATGTATTAGTTGAAGTACGAAGTAAATGTTTATTTGGTTGTTATGTCAATTATAGCTATAGTATAGATTATGAGGCTAGTTTATATTTATTTTATTTTCGATTGTTTATATGTATTAGAAATTCAATAAATGGTTAATATAGTTAAAGGTATTAATAATGACACTATTTGGTTGTGACAAGAAAATATGAACATGGTAAAATCGACAAGTATTTTGTATTTAAATATACTTTATTTACTTAAAGAAATAAAAAAATTTATAGATAATATAAATTTTATTGAAAGCTACTTTCTATTATAGACGCTAATTATTTAAATAAACATAAATAAGGTTCTCCCTATATACAATGTAATCTATTAGAACATTTGCAATAATTTAAAAAAATTTGTAATCACGTCAATATTTTAACTGACTAGGATGAATGGATTAAGAATAAGGACTTGGTTTTTCATAACCGGAACTTGGTTTCTCATAACCAGAACTTGGTTTCTCATAACCGGAACTTGGTTTCTCATAACCAGAACTTGGTTTCTCATAACCGGTACTTGGTTTCTCATAACCGGTACTTGGTTTCTCATAACCGGAAGTTGGTTTTTCATAGCCAGTGTTATAACCAGTGTGTTTTTTGGGTTTTTGTTTTTCATATGGTGATGAATCATAGGATGGCGGTGGCGAATAGGAAGATGATTCATAAGGATTATTGTGTGCTTCCGGTTCAGCATCAGGAAGAGGGGCTGTAAAAAAATAAACCAATGATTCACATGATAACTTAATTTCTACGTAAAATTTAAGTTAATTTAGTCATCATACTTACAGGCATTTATCATAAGAGCAGCCAAGATGGCGAAGAAAAGGGTAATGAGAAATTTATGCATTTTAACAGCTTTAAGGTATTTGATTTTTTTTAGGTGGTTTGTTTGTATTTTTTATCTTTGGAAGAATGAAGAAATGGAAAGCTTTCAATAGCCGTTTATATAGTTAATTTTTTTTATTATAAAAATAATGTATCTTCAAAAGCGCGTTATTATTACGCGATTACACTGCCACGATTAAAAATTAATATCAATTGCGCAAAAAAAAAAAAAATTAATTCTTTTTCTTAGATTTTGGCTGTGTTCTTTTTTTTGGTATTTTTTATGATCGAGAAGATTTAAAAAAACATTGCGCCTAAAAATAACAGCCCAAAATTGATTTTACACAGTGTTAAGAAATTTTTTAACCAATAAATTCCAATTTTACGAAACCATATAGCAAAAAAAATTCAGATGAAAAAAATTTTTTATTTGGAAATTGACATTATCAAACATCAAACAATGTTATACTTGAACGGGAAACGGATTGCTCGGCTTGACAATGCCATAATAAGCCTAGTAAAAGATGAAAACACTACGATTGAACGGATTGAACGATTGACAAAGCCCGCATAGGCCACAATGAATCACTTGAACTCTCTCAATGGTAATACAATTGATTTTCGGATGGGTTGCACTTTTGTTTATATTCGTTTGCTTAATTGAATTTGCATAGTTTGTACTTTATTTACGATAACACTATGAATAATGTTCGAGCCGAAGTCTATGTTGCACGAACAGACCTGATCAATCAAATTCAACTTCAAACCTACTGACCTATTAACTTCTAATAATAAGCCTGATGGCCCGAATCTTTAAGCCACTTGATCGATTGACATAGCCATACAAGCCATACAAGCCATAATTGCATAATTGTTGTTTTTCAATTCTATATCGATCGATCGCGTTGATTATAATCACGTAACTTATATTAATTTTTATATTTCGCAGTGATTTCGCGTGGAATGTTTTACAACTGCAATGATTTGCAATCTAAAAGAATAACTTGAATTTGGTCCGACGGATTATTATTGGTGTTTTCCGAAGTAGCAGTCATCGTTAAGATGTATATTAATAATCTTACAGACATGTAAAAATAATTATATTACATACTATCCTAATAAATTAGCTTTATTTATAAGTTAACTGCCTGCGTCTCCGTCAAAATCATATGAAGGTATGTTTTTTGAATTTTTCTATATAAATTATATAGAATATACAAATATACTTGTAATATTACAAATAGCCCTACTAAATGTGTTATATGTTAGTGGGCAATGTCGTTTCCAAACTGCTACACGCGCTACACGCGAAAATAAATGGTATACTGATCACGTGTAATTTAACCAATGAAAATTTCTATAGTTTAAATAACGTGAACGCTTGTACGGCCTGTACGTCACCATAAAAAAAAAATTGTGGCTTAAGCAAAAATTATTTTTTTCTCACGCTACGTTTTAAAAAGGAATGTTTTTACTTTTAACGTTATATGTTAAAATTCATACACGTTGTTTTTAACTATTATATAAATGAGGCTTATAATTGTATATAAATATTATTAATCTTTTTCCTTCCTTTCTTTCACTGTAATGTTCGTAATGTAAAGATTTTTTTTTTTTTCCTTTTCTAAATATATTATATATTCGCGAAAAAATAAAAAGAAAAAAAAATGGAAGTTAAAAATAATCCAATCACATTGTTTTTAACAAATTTATTAACCTTTCGATTTTATTGTAAGTTTTTTTATATACATATATATTTTATTATATTCATTCAATCAATTCTTTTTTCTTTTTTTTCTCTATCTTCCCCTTTCTCAGTTAATCAAGATCCTAAATCAGAATCAGAACCATTCTTATCATCAAATAATCCTAATGATGAACCTGAAGAAGATCCGTGTGAAAATTGGGTTTCCAGCAGGTGTTATTACGATTTCTTAATACCTTCAAAACCAAAGAAGAAGAAGAAAGTTATTAATTCTCCCAAACAATTATCATATATTAAATATAAAGAATTAAAACAAAAGAAATTATTGCATTTAGATTTTTTGAAGGAGGGATTTTGTGATAAAGCAGATTATGATGTTCATTCAATCATAAGACAACTTAGATACGAACAAGAGATGAAGAAGTATAAAGATGATAGATGTGATGATGAAAAAGATGAAGTGGATGTTGTTATCATGGAAGATATTTAAAAAGTCAAATGTATTTTTAAGTGAACTTTGCGGCAGTGCAGTTAGCCGAGCCACAATAAATAAATTAATAAATGGCGATGTTTGATTGGAAGAAGAAATTTAAATTTGTTCGAGGAATAATTAACATTGAATAGTTTAATAATCTGAAATTATTTTTGAAATAAAAACAAATTAAAATTGAGAAGATTTTGAAATTTATTACGTAATATGTAATTTCACGTGATCAAAATTATTTGTCAGTGTTAAAGAATAGAGCATGCCAGAGAAAAATAATCTATTGATAGAAGTGTATTATTCATACTGTAGAGACAAATTTGTAGAATTCATACATAGCATCATACGCACGGAAAACTAAATAATATTAGGCAAGCTATCCATTATTTACTATTCAATGTACTATGTGAGTGTACCATCATAAATTATTTTATTGAAATTTTACACCGGCATTATTTTAAACGTCATAAAATTTTTACTAATTTGTATTTTGACATCATTAAAATCAATAAAAAGTTTTCCACTTCTTTTACTTGGTTATAAAACTCGGTGTCTTTTTGATCTAAAATATCACTATATCACCCATATAAAATAATATTTAACTCATTCGAACTTGGACGATTTTCGGGATTAGAATCTCAACACTTATTCATTAAATCGATGTAAAGTGCTGGTGTTCTAACTCATTTATTTCTGGTCTAATTCCATTACATATATCTAGTACTCCAAAAACTACCACGAATATATATGATCTTAAGAAATTAACTTCTTACTAGAATTCTTGATTTCGGTGATATACGGACATCACCAAATACAGAATCTAGATAGTCTTCTATTTGATTTTGTTACCATTATTCCGGCGGAAGGAGAGCTCGATTTCGCGTAACTTATGTCATGTGTAATGAAAAAGTATTTTTTCAGTATTTTCGGGTTGTTTCTGACTCCAGATATTCAAATGCAAGTCAAATTTATTTTTTTAGCGAGATCCGTTGTTTTAAGCACCACATTGGGAAGTCTCGTAAATTGTTGGAATAAGGCAACTTCAAGTCCATATGATCTTGAACGAGGACATTGAGATAAACCTGAAGTAATGGACAAAATTTGTACAAGTCCATTAGTGCCTTTAGTTTTTACGCTGAGCACATCTATCCTTGGCTCAGTACTTAAAGTCCAAAAACTGTTGGGGTTCATTTTTTTTGAGGGGAGTTTTAGCATCATATGTTAAAACTTCAAACTGTTTTGGTATCATCTTTATATAGAGTACAGGAACTTTTGCTAAAATAACGAACTCACGTGGAACATGGTTTATGTTCTAAGAATTTTTCATTAATAGTAATTGTATAAGTATGACCACGAACAGTCGGATTAAATGATAGAAGGTCGCATTTTTTAATTGATCGAATACTTCTAGTGATAATCAATCCTGCATTCCATTTTTAAAATTGTGCATGAGCAATAACAACACGCATTCCGTTTATATGCTCGCACTAAAAGGTAAGATTTTTTAAAAATTTTGAGACATTCAATTATCAGAATTTTATCATTTAACAATGTCTCGTATGTATTCATCAACAATTAAGAGAAGTTTTTCTTGAGAAGATTGTTGAAACGCATTTATTTATTACATCATCAGTCTCGGAAATTAATTGTACTGTCCAAGATTAACGGACGTCAAATATCTTTTATTATGTTGCAAAAAAGCATATCTCCATTTGTGCATCAGCAAAATAAAACGTTCGTCAGTTATTAGCATATGCCATACCAGGCGATGTACGCCAATGAACCAACAATATTCTTTTAATTAAATGCACTGACTAAGTTCTCTCCAAGATACATCAGTGGTACAACTTTCAGCGGTTTTCTGTTACTGAGTTTCTTTTTAACAAGACCTGCAATGGTGATTGACTATTTAATAAAAACAGATATATAATTTTACTGGCAATTGTGAAACTGGCTGTCAAGCCGAAGAGTAGACATGTGAAGCAATACCGTTTTGACCGGAAGTCGAAGGGTGAAATAAGATTGTTGAGATTCCGCTAAAAGTATATGGTAAAATGCTTGATTGAGGTCTATAGAAATCATATAGTCTCTCCGTCTTATTATTGATTTCACCAAGCCTACGCTTTCCATCTTGAAATGGTTGTAAGACATGTAGCGGTTAAGCTTTCGTAAATCGGAAACTGGTCTGAAATCTCCTGTTTTTTTCAGTACGTACCATAAAAACGTTCGATACAAAGTAGTAGGTCCAGTTCTCGTATTGCGCCAGAATCTAGCAGCTTTTGAATCTCTTGATTTGAAATAGGCAATTCCGTATTTCTGCAGTTATGAAAGATAAGAATTACCTCTAACGGTGGTGGTTTTGCCACTCTGGGAAATATTCTTGGGACACAATATCGGTGATCCAGATTTTTCGAAATTTTGATCAAGAACCACCACAAATTTGAGAATTATTCCTGGACAACTAGTACTACAATTTCTGAACCTAAATGTCGTCCTACACCACCATCATATGAATCTCCACAAAAACAGTGAACTCTTGCTTCTAATCCAGCGTACTTTCACGACAATAATCTATACATTCATTAACCGCCATTGTTTCAAGTGAACCCACCGTTGTTTGAAGAGCTGCAGTCCAGCAATTTTTGATTTAACTCTAGCGAGGAGTTCCGATTGCTGTTATTTGTCTTTCCATGAATTATTGCTACGATTCTTTCCTTTATATCCAGACGATTTCTAGAGTAGTTTATAGTTGATGTTAGTTGTTTGATTCCGTTTAAAATCGCTATCAAAAAGTTATGCGTCACGATCGTGTTGACTACCTTGCGATTCAACAAAATTGACGGCTACTAAAAAAGCTAAAAACAATGGGTCTTTTGACGAGTAAACAGTACAACCCAGATTACCATTAATTTAATTAACTTGATCAGGTGTGGCTCCTGGAAACAGTCTTCTGTATTTTTTGGCAAATCCTGGAAGTAATTTTAACAATTTTTCTTTTCGTATATTCTTTAATTATTTTTTATTCCGAAGAAAACTTGTTTTATTTACGATTTTACGGATTAATTTGATAATAACCTAATTCATTTAAATTCTTTGGGTATCGATATCATTACATAAATCATGAAAGATACAATATAAGCAGAGAAATTTTTCGGGAGAAAACGAATTGTCTCGTGAAAACCTCGGGCTAAGATTTCTTATTTTAGGCCTTGTGGTACAGCTGATTATATTACGCATTTCCGCTACGTAATCTTTTTCGCATAACATTTTTCTCTTTTTCTCCAATATTTTTTCGTTCAACAACATTTAACAACATTAAACCAAGTTTTTACATAGTGTTAAAATTTTCTATTATTTAAAGTTTATAATTTTATTAACGCGTGTTTTATTATTTCATGGCATAATTCGAATACGTGAATGATGTTCAACAGATATGGAAATGTTCACTTATTGATTTTTATCATTTAGCTTATATATTTGTTGTGTTGTATATCATGTAGACACCTTGACGTTAGAAATATTTATTGTGGGTGATAATTTTAACACTTTAAAGGGGAATTTGTCAATAAGAAGTCTTGTTTAACGATGAAAAGTACTGGCGTCAATGGTATTGATATCCTTTTTAAATATTCACTGTTGCGATCTTCAAAGACTGTCTCATTAAGAAAGGACTTGCTAATAACCCGAATATCTGGAAGAGAAGATTGAAGATATCATTAAATGTAGCGAATAGTAGAAAATACTTAAGAGATATCTACTGAAATAGATATTAAACAAGAACTTAATGGTAATAATTTTCCTGAAAAACATCCAAAAGGTATTCACACATCATCGTGCAAACTCGCTACAAGTGTCTTCAAATGTTTACTTCACGAACAAGGAGTTTAGACCTTTGATTAACTAGCTTGTATCTCTGTTCATTCTTCAAAAGAGCATGCTTCTGGCACCACGAAGATCTTAGTACGTTGATATACGTTGATAGTACGTTTTGGGTGACTAAACTTGATCTAAATTGCGATCAATACTTTAATATCAAGATTTCAAAATTTAGAAAATCAATGATTCTTTTTATGATTGAATCTTTCTTGGCTCAACATAATTTCTTTAAGAATTCATGCATGAAAATCCACCAAAATATAATGTTGAGGGAGCAATGATGGTGTGGAATGGAATTTATCTTCAGCTCGCTTGACATCTCTTTGTTAACATTAATTGGAGATCGGAAACATCAAAAAAGATTTAATCCAAGATTGGGGAGAGATATTATAACTAGCCGATAATGATGATAATGGGTCATTCTTGTAGATGAATGTCACGAAAGAGAACTTAAAGTTTGCAAATTATATTCAAACATTGAAATGAAGAGTCTTAACGAGTGAAACACTGAGTTTACGCTTTACGGCACGGTTTGGCTGTTGTGGCATGTAAATGAATAACAAACTACTCATTTCTTGTTATTTCTCAGAGAACATAAAAATGTTCTAAGACTAAATCGTGCTTGTTCAACATGAAATCGAGGTATTGAAATTCAATCTTGAATCTTAGGGCTCAATGAAAAGAAATTAAAGAAGTTCTTAAACGAATTCTCTTAATATCTGATAAATCAAAGTTAATCTTAATTAGTATAATAAACGTATGTCAGGTTTATGAAATGACAAAATGAAATTTGAAAATAACTGCTTGTCATGGTGCATTTGATGTTAGTTCTATTAGTTTTTAATAATTTATGTATAATAAAGTATATTTTTGTGTTGAACGAAATCTAAAATTTTGATCTTGCATTTTTATAGTAGTAAATCATGCAATAAAGAAGAAATAAGCATATCGCTTCCATCTAGAGCCTAGTTTCGTTTAACGACTTGATACTATAAATCTTCTTGAGGCATGTGATGAAAAGGCACGTGCTCAGTACTTCGCTCCTTCTGTTAAAAATGTAGATTCTCTAGTTCTTTTTTTTTTCTATTAACCTATACATGGGGGCGTAATTATTCCAATAATTCGGCATTTAGGCGGCGTAATGGTGAAATTTATACATTACAGCTGATTTCATAATATACAGGACACCCATAAATTTTACTCCATGTCGAGAGAAACTCGGTAAGATTTGGTATAACTCAAAATAAAATAAAAACTACATCACTGTGTTCGGACTAGAACGGTCCGACTTGGAGCAAAGTCAAACCAAACCGAACCGATGGGGTTATTAATATCGGTCCCATTGACTTTCCATCGGTCCCATCGACTTGCCTATCGACGCCATCAACTCCCCACTCCCCACCAACTTGACAAGTCAAGTCGAACCGAACCGGACCATGACTTAAAAATCTTCAAATCAAGCCAAATCGACCCATCGGTCCAGTTTGGCTTGGTTCGGTTTAACTTGTACTTAACAACACTAGCTCGGACCAGTGCTCCGAATCTAACGATATGGTTTTACCTTATTCTGAACTTTATCGACCGAATGTACCGAGTTGTCTCTCGGTAACTATTAGGTGTCCCGTACATTATGAAATCAGCTGTAAAATAGTATTACACCAGTATTTAATATTACACTGGTATAATGCCGAATTGGTGTAATGTGCCGGAATATTTCGGCATGGCTTGAACCTAATTCACATCCATAGATGTATAACCAAAATAAAATAATAATCGCGATTTACCGATATACCGTGATCTTTTTCATCAAAACGACGCGATAAGGGGATGTAGATTGATGACAAAAGACTCATCATTTAACATGTAGGTAAAGTAATGGTGTTAATATCCTAACATTATTGTACCATTATTGTCCGAAGCGGAGCGGAAGATTTTTACGTACCATGCAATGTTCGTCCGCGTGCACGTAATTCAGTGATCGCATATATACAGACACGTAAGAACACCCGGTTTAAAGTAAGGATAGGGAATTTATACTATGAACTAAATTTTAACTCGCCGTTTAAGGTAAGGATAGACTTGAAAAACCTAAGGGATAAAAACACTATATCTCATTTAAAGCAACGAATGTATACGTGATATAAGTATCCTTAATAATAATTTAAATCATTAATTTGTATTAATAAACAGAATAATAATAAATTAAATTTTTTTAAAAGAATGAATAGTATGTAATAAATTTAAAAAAAAGAATAAATGGGGTTTTATTTAACATCAGTTGCTATTCTTACAATCTATTTATCGTTGCTGACTTGGCCAAGTCTTTTAGAAAAAGACTTGTTGCCACCTGATCACCAACATTGAGGTGCAGCAGGGAGGAAAAGGGAAAAGGAGAGGGAGAGGAAAGAACGAGGGAATACATACTTAAAACACACACACCCACACACTCACACGGAAAGAGGAAAGAAAGAGTTAGTAAGCGACATATTTATATTTTATATATTCTCGACCAACGCTATAATCCGATAACGAAGTATCAGGATTATGTCACATCACACTTATGTACTGACGTTGCATAATGAGTAAATTTTTTAGTTTTTTCACATTGGTAATTTTTTTCATGAGAATATATGATATTACACAATATAATATTCAATTGGGTCTTGTTCATTTCACCGACAATCATTTCACCGACAAAGCTATTTTAAAAATAAATATTGAATATGAAATATTTTATTACAAAAACTTTTTAGTTTTTGATCATCACAACGAAAAACATTAATACATTTATTAAAGATAAATAAACTATTGTGAAAAGTACTTTGGAATTAAGCTAAAATGATAGATTATGTGCTATTCCCCTAAGAAAATAAATTTCTTTTGTAAAGGCTATGGGGCTCCTTGCAAATTGACTCGATATTATTTTCAATTTGATTTTGTTCATACTATATTTTTTTTATTATTTTGAAGACACCTATGTGTGCATGACCCACCAATGTATTTCATCTCCTATGCCATGCTTCGACGACATTTTGGGTTCTAGGAAAAGTATACTCAATATTGTCTGTTACCGACCAGATCGGAGGGTGGGAATAACGGATTATATTCCCACTTTTTGTACGTCGTATCCTACCACGGATGTAATAGATTTCAAACCATTCCATGATGCTATTGGCTTCTTCTGGCAAGATGGCCCTCTTATTTCATCAAATGCTGATGGTATATTGTTATGGGGTAAGAAAGTGGAGTTAAACGCGACCCATTCAATTTTAGTCAATTATACTAAAAATGTAACATTGATAAATATACTTACAGCTGATTTCATAATGTACGGGACACTTAGCAAATTTTAAAGAACTCGGAAATATTCGGTAAATCTCAAAATAAGATAAAATTATGCCACCATTCTCGGAACAACATTCCAAAATTAGCGTATGATTTTTATTTTATATCAAGCTTTACCGAATATTACCGAGTTCTTTAAAATTTGTTAAGTGTCTCAACCTTTTTGAAATTAGCTGTAAATAAAAAAGTCGTTAAGCTCGTTTCGGACCTTCTAACGGTACGGTTTCCGTCACTATACAATTTTTCAGTCAGATAAATAAGCTACTGTATATGGAGCAGTTCTATTATATGATCACGTCTTTAGGAGATTCATACGTTTTATACTATCGTTTTATACTATACGTCTATACCCTTTCACACCATTACATAACGTTTCGGAATCTTCAAAACTAAAGACTTAGAAATTCGATTGAATATATGGTATCACTCATAAGAAACACGCGGAAACACGTTAAAAGCATAACGTTTCTCGTTCCTTCGTACTATGCTATCCTTATGTAATTGACAAGAGCCCGTAAAAAATATCGATAAATTATAATTTTTTTAGTTTTTATATTCCAAAACCAAGACCCATCTGTCCCTTTCCTCTGATTTCCTCTCTTTACCTTGTTTTATCGGGTTTTTGGTTATCTGTTATAATTTATGATGAGGGACAGATATGGGGATAGTGGCGGTCCTTTCTCCTCTTAAAGTTAACCAGGCGCGCTCTGAAAGCCTTTCTGATAGGGATTCCCGTCAGGGGAAAGGAGAGATCTGCGAAGCCCTCGGCCGAGGTGGGACTAGGCGCTAGCCAGGCCACACGCCTAGCCCGATGACATTTCGCACGAAAGTTACTTCAAAATTTTGCGATCTACACAATATATAACATCCGGTGTTAAAAAGTTCAAGGGTAATAAATGTTTAATAATGTTTACATCCAGGGTAAACAGGTGATCAATTTTTTAAAAATTTTTTATGGGTAGAAGTACAAGTTGTAATTGACAACGCGATTTATAGTTTCATATTTGCAATCTCATTTAATTATAAATATATTTTTTTTACGTGAATCGACTGATAATAAGCAAGAGTTGTTAGATAAGTAATAAGAATTCCGGCTTTTAAACTAATTATAGGTAAGTACATTTGACACTCGACTTAGATATCACATGGCCAGAATTATCGTTAGATTGATCCTTCACGCGCGTCTAGACTTAATCTTTGCAACTGTAATAAAAAAAACCGGAAATTCAACTTATGATACAGTCAAACTCCGATATGACGATAAGTTGGCCATATGAAAGTCTTCAAATTACACCGATATTTATATGTTCTCTAAAAGGAACAGGACACTAATCTTCGTTATAATATATCGGTATATTGAATATCGGTATATCGAAACCTGATTGTATTATGACAATTATCAGATATGGCTAGGTGAATCGCCGAGTCAATAATGCATTATATGTACCTCATTTTTTAATAAGTAATATAATAAATAATGATTATTATTAATATATGTCACGTAATAAAAAGAAAAATATTATTTTTAAATCACTGCAGTAATTTTAGTTATTTTTTATTTGTTTCATTTGTTATAGAGAATGATTTTTTTTTTTCAAAAATAAAATTTTGAATTACAAATGTTAAAAAAAGCAGTAAGAAAATATATATATGTATATATATTACCAGCGTAAAAAAAAATAAATTTAAAAATAAAAATATATTATTATGTAAAAATTGTTGCCGGTAAATATTATATATAAAAAAAAAATAAATTAAAAATTAAAAATTTTCTACCGCTACAAAAATTAATAAAAAAAAATCATCTCTTATCAAAAATTGTTAAAAAAAATTTTTTGTTTTTTTTTGTTTTTTTGTTTTTTTTTTTGAAATTTTCATTTTTCATTAAATAGAAATTTTTTTTTCTAGAATTGATATAAAAAAAATTATTATAAAGAAATCGTCTTTCCTATCAATATAAAAAAAAAAAATAAATGTGAATCGCAATTCAAAAAATTATATATATTAAAATATATAAGATAAAAAAAAAAAATAATAAAATATGAATCGCGATTCGAAAAAAAATATATAAGAAATATTGATAAAAAGGGATTTTTTTTTAAAAAAAAAATAAATACAATGGTATCAAAAATTCTAAGAAAAAAAAATTTATAATCATCTTTTTGACAAAAAAATTTTTTTTTTTTTGCGTCATTCTTTAAATAAAATAAAAAAAAATAAAAGAAAAAGTTATAAAAGAAGAATGACATTTTTGTTGAGAATTTGCAATTATGTAAGAAAAAAAAATATATCAAAATTGTATAAAAAAAAGCAAAATTCTCGGTCTTTTTCTCTTTTTTTGTAGTTTTCAATTTTTTTTTTTTTTTTTTTTTTTGGGGTTTTAAAAAAAAAAAAAAACGGGAAAAAAGAAAGGATAATT
>QZLH01000130.1:16770-28381 GCA_003833135.1 Oehlia diaphana | reverse complement strand
AAAAAAAAAAATTTAAAAAAAAAAAAAAAAAAAAAAAAAAAAAAAAAAAAAAAAATTCCTTTTAAAAAAAAAAAAAAAAAAAAAAAAAAAAGATTGTCTCTTAAGCATATGTGCAAAAAAAAAAAAATGCACATTTTTATAATAAGTTTAATAATATTATTATTTTTATGAACCTATGAAATTTCGATTTCTTTTTTTTTTCAAAAGAAATAAATTATTATGAATAATTAATTATTATAAATAATAAGAATAAAATTAAAATCCATCCTAGAAGACGATAAAGTATAATTGTTCGAATCTACCGAATTACGATTACCATTTATACGAATTTCTACAAGAACCGAGTTAACGTTATTGAAATCTTTATCTCTACCACGCTATCTCGAAATCGCGTTTACGAAAAGAAACGATTAATAAATATTGTTGTTAGTTATGTTCGTTAATTATTTTACTTGAATCATTTTAATATACAGTATATATTTTTAATTGAAGAAAAGAATAATAGTTTAAATTTGAATTGTTCTCTTTAAGCATTTAGAAAGATAATATTTTATAAATGCCTTTTAGTAAAATTCTTTTTTTACATTTCATTGATAATTTTATCAATTGTATTTTTTTTTTCTTTACCTTGCTCTTAAAATTTTAATTATTTTTGATTGGTTCTTGTTCTTTAATTATCAAACATTCATAAACAAAATATTTATAAAGACATTATGTAATGATTTATTAAATATTAGTCGGTATTGAGATGATAAAATCTCTTTTTTTTTCGATTTTCAATAACTGAAATAATATATTCGACATGTAATGATCATAAAACAATATGAGTATAAATATAATATTTATATGAATATTATATTTTAAAATGTTATATTAATAAAAAAAATAAAAAAAAAAAAAAAAATCTTTTTTTTTTTTTTTTTTTTTTTTCTCCTTTTTGTTAAAATAGAGAATTGATGCGAAAAACTTTTGTGTTCTTTTATAATTACGATTCTAGGACATAAATTTGCCTTATATAGATTGTTTGCTTGCAGATGATTTTATGTTGAATGTTTACTATATTGGAAAAAAACCGATGTAACCGAACTATGCATATCTATTTATGGAAGAACCGCTTGTTAACAATTATTGTATTGTATTGTAATTTTAACGTGTACTAACTAAAACATAGTACCGGTTCAAGTTGCCATTCCCATTATTAAACGACTACTTACTTGTATTACAGAGCGACTACTAAAGGTTATGTGTATACATAGTTTGAAAGAAAGAAACCATTTGTGATAATATTTGAAAGAAAAAAAGTTATCAATAATAGTATAACGTATTAGTGATATTATTGTGATTCAAAAGGTAACCAAATATTGTTTTTCACCCGATATTTTTCGCCGAATTTGTTATTTAACAACATATAATTCTAATTATAATTTCTTATGCCATTATTAAGAAATGTGGCTGGTGTAGTGAAACTTTTGAAGATCTATATCATTAAATAAGGAAAATCATTGCTAACAAATGTATTTTCCTAATAAAGCTTTTTACGGTGTTTTAGTATCCGTTAAAAGAAACGTCATAATATATATTGATACATTTTTAATATGTAACACACCTTTTTAATAACAAATTTGTTAAATTTCTCGGTTCATCGTTATATTTATACACCCCTTGTTAATCTATAATGTTAAATATTATGAAGTTTTAGGACTCCGAAATCTATTTTTGATCTTGCCAAGTGACAAACGGTAAAAAATATTTCCCTTCGAAACTGAGTAACTGACGAGAAAATTATAAATACACGCCTCAATTACAAGCCTCAGTTCTTCAATTCAAAGAATAATTGTAAATTAAATAAAAATTAGTAAAAAGAATTTTAAATAGCAACAAAAAAAAAAAAAAAAAAATGTCTTCTCAAAATCGTACATTTGCTTTCGTCGATTCAAATGATGATTCGAAACAAATCATTACCATGAGTCGACCAATCATCAAAGTTCCATTTCCACCTGTTATTGATCCAAATGATCTCATAGTAAAAACTAAAGATGGAAGAATCAAATCTCGTGCTCCTAACGCTTTTATTATTTATCATAAAATTTTTATTGAAACTGCTAGAAATGAGGGTTATCATTTACCAATAACTGTTATTTCTTCAATGTCTTCTCAATCATGGGAAAAGGAAAGTGATATAGTTAAAGATGAATACAAACGTATTGCTAAAGAAGCTTATGATATTCGTAATGAAATGTTACCTAAATCCCAAAGGAAAAAAAAGAGAGGGAAATGGAATATTATTACTTTTGATAAAAAACGAACTCGAAAAGATAATGCACTTAAAACTCAAAAACCTGTTAGAGAGACTACACAATTTTCTTCTCCTATTTCTTTTCAAAATATTTGTCCATTTCCACAATCTGAATCGTTTAATAATAAAACTAGTCAAAATTTTGAACAATTTGATTTTGATCTTCTTCAATATATGACTCCTAATGAAATTAATAATTCTGTTGATTTAATTAATTTTAATAATAATAATCAATTATTACTTAGTCCAGGTCTTTCAAATATCAGTTCACCTGAAATAAATTCACAAAATGATTATAACATTAAATCTTCACCAGAATCATTTTCAGATATAAATGAATCACCAATTATCACCGAAGAAGAATTATTTGATTTATTGGAGCCAGTTAATGAAGATAATTCGTATGTCACTTATGAGGGACAAGGACTTGGAATATCTGATTCAATTGAATTTGTTCCAACATCAACGTTATCTCATAATTCAGAAGAAATTTTATTTTCTCGTGAATTGATAGACATATACGCATTTAATGAAACAAACAACGCAATTAATGCAACGAATGCAACGAATAACGCAATTAACGCAATTAACGCAATTAACGCAACCGTTACTGAACCAAATAACGTAATTAACGCAATCGTTACTGAATCGAATAACGCAATTAATGCGTTGAATTTTGATTATCCTTATTATTTGTAAAGATATATTTCTAAAAACTTTGTATATTTTTAAGATTTTTTTTTAATAAACCAATTATATGTTTAGTATAGCATGATTAAGAAACGGGCGTCTTGCCTTGAATTCATATTTATATATTTATATAATTTTTGAGGAATATGAGACATATGAACTATGCCGTGATATATGCCGTGATATATGAAAGATTATAGACTTAACGTGACATATGGATTATTATATATATGCATATAGTAACATATGAACTATTATGGATTATATATATGTATATAGTAAACATATGATTATATGAACTATTATGGATTATATATATTGATATTGTAAATTTTCTGGACTATTATGGATTATATATATGTATATTGTAAATTTTCTGAGACATATGAACTATTATAGGTTTTCTGTGATATAAGGACTACGCTTGTAGATTTTTTCTTTTTTTTAATAGTTTTTTTTTTTTACATTTCTTTTATTTATCTCCACTCACGCTATATTCAAAATCATTGACATCTTTCTTTATGATTTAATTGTAATCAAATATAAGTTTATTATTTTAAGATAATTTAATAAATAAATATAAATTTTTTTTGCATACTATTAAATCACATGCCTTTAATGAATTTAATATTTGGACACGTGAATTTTTATAATTTCTTAAAAATTCTAAAAATTCTAATTTTTTACGAATTCAAAAAAGAAGAAGAAAAAAAAAAAATATATATAAATTTTTTAAAGAGGAACTATTACCGATGGATTTAAAAATAAAATAAATTTTTTCAACAAATCTCGTTCAGTAATCCTTTAATAGATATCTGTTAAATTAATGAATGAATATTTTTACATTATTTGTTTAACCAAAATTTTTATGTGACCGTAATACTTTAATATTCCGAAATCTTTTTCTTTTTTGTTTTTTGTTTTTTTTTTTGAATATTTAAAATTTTTTTGATATACATTAAATTTCATTGAATGAAAATATCAAATTGATAATTGGTTTTTTATGAATATTTAATAAGTATTCAAATCCAATCCATTTTCGTTTACTGAGGCTGTAGATATCGCGCGATATTTTTCTAAGAACAAATGTTACAAACAAATCACTACCCAATTAAGGTCGATCCCTTGTAATACATTAATCGCAAAAAAGCATTCATTATCCTCATTACGAAAAAATTAATAGGTTACATAAGTAATTCACTATTAAACATTCATGTTGTACAACATTAAGGAGTGGTAGTGTTACAGCAGTTCAATGGCTAATCACGTGTGTATGACTAGTAAGCCAAACAAATCGGGATCCAGACCGTTCCACAAAGTGTGTACGATTTTTTAACAAAGTAAAATAGCATTTGGGCGAATGTATTTTGGAATCGATGGATGAGATAAATTTATATTGAAAAACAAATTAAATAACAGTAAAAAAAATCTTCGATACAAATCTGTTTTTTTTTTGAAAAAAGGAATTTAAATTAAAAAAAAAATTTTTTTTTTGTTTTTTTTAAAAAAAATTAAAAATTAATTTTTTTTGTCTTTTATTATTGTTTCAGTTTGTTTTTTTTTTATTTTTTTTATAATAAAAAAAAACATAAAAAAAAAAAGATAATCTCGGAAAAATTTTTTATAATCAAATATTTGATTTTTTTTTTTAACATTTATTATTTCCTTTTAAAAACAATTTTTTTTTTTGTTTTCTTGTTTGTGCTCGAGTTATTTACCTTTTATCAATCAATATCTTGAAGAAATTTTTGTAGTAAAATTATTTTTTTTCTTGTTTCTTATTAAACCTGTGTATATTTTTTGAGAAATTTCTTTCAAAAATGTAAGAAAAACATAGAGAAACCGAAAGTAAAGACATATTTAGTTACACAATACATTATTTCATGACATCACACTTTTATCGGTTGCATATAATTATTGTTTATATATAATATGCTGGCAAAGACATCTGATTTTCAAAGGTCTTTAGGGATTGTTCGAAACCAGTCATGATTATAAAATCTACCTAATCAAGTCTTCATATAAAAGTAATTTCCCATGAAAGATTTCATTACAGAAGGTGGGCTTGTGGAGGAGAGATGTTAATCTTTTTTGGGCTCAAGATTGACAAGCGTCGGCGTGAATCATACTTCACACCACATCATTGTTGTGAAAATGATGTGAACGACGTAATCTTGGCGAAGTTACAGCAGTTTTTTGATATTTGTTTTGATATTTAATAGAATTTAGCAAGCAAATTTTCGTTATATTAGCCATCACAATTAAGGAACTCACAACACATTTTTGGACCGCTGGATCGCATGAATTATATTCTCAAATATCAAACACCGAGAATTCAAATTATCTAATTTGATCAAAATAATTGAGGGATAAAAAACTGGAGAACAAGGCAAAAGCTGAAAGTCAAAAGTCATAAAACTTTAAATGTTGAACAAGATTTTAACAGAATCAAGAGATACTATATCGACTATTATTTCAAATTTTTAAATGATTTTTTAAAAAGTAACTTCAAGATTTAAATTTTAATATGGAATTACTTTCTTTACTCTTAAATCATTGAATTGGGGCCGGAAATCACTTTGAATGCCTTCGTTGTAATTCCGAAAAAGGTAATTTATTATTTATTATACAATTATAGCAATTTATAGGAATTAAAATTTTATACATATATATTTATAAAAAGTAAATTGATTTAGTTTGCTTTTACAAATGAACTCATTTATTAGGTTAATCTTGATGTTGTCGAAATATGGCGACAATGGCGTCGGCGTTTTTTACGGTTATGGTATTATGGCATGATTAATTGCAGCAATACGACACATTACGACATATGTCATAATTATTGCCGCAGCCATATCAATTATATCTCACAACAGTAACTATATTGAAGTTTTAAATGCAAAGAGAAAAGACGCTTATGAACGAATTTAGGAACACAATTGGTTGCAACAGATTTGAGAATATTTTAATTAGTTTATTTTTTTCAAAAACTGAACTATTAGTAATATCTTTTAATATATTTCAAAGGTAAAGGTTCATAAGTAAATTTTATTTCGAACTCTTGCTTGAAAGGATAAATTTACGAATGGTACTAATTTATTTTTAACATGTTAATTCAATCTTTACGTAATTTCGATATAAGGTTATTTTACGGTTATAATGAAGAATTAACTACGGCATTTACGGAATTCCGAATATGCGTGCCGCAGCTGTATTGTAACCGATTATTATCTTATAATTATGTCGAAACTTCAAATACCACTTTTGAAGAGCAATTATGACTACAGAAGCTTATGGACGAATTTATATTTTGAGGCCATGTAGAAGTTTTTATTTGGATATTTTTTTTCAAAAATCGAAATTAAATCAATAACTTTCGATGGTAAGAATCATAATTTTGAAACTCCTGCTGATGAAGGTAAATTTACAAAATGGCACATATTAATGTTTTTAGCATGATGTTAATTCAATCTTAACGTAATTCGATATAAGGTTTTTTACGGTTATAATTAAGAATTAAACTATGGCATTTACGGAATTCCGACTATGGGTGCCGCAGCCGTGTTGTAAACGATTATTATCCTGAAACTTCAAATATCACTTTTGAAGAGTAATGATTATTACAGAAGCTTACTAATTTATAATTACAACAATTTCGAGGCCATGGAGAAGTTTATCTAGATATTTTTTTTTCAAAAATCGAAATTGAAACAATAACTTTCGATGGTAAGAATCATAATTTTGAAATTCTTGGGAGGATAATTTACGAAATGGTATTAATGTTTTTTATGTTTTTTAGCATGATGTTAATTCAATCTTAACGTAATTTCGATAAGTTTTTTACGGTTATAATTAAGAATTAACTTTGGCATTTACGGAATTCCGACTATGGGTGCCGCAGCCGTGTTGTAAATTATTATGTCGAAACTTCAAATACCACTTTTGAAGAGTAATGATTATTACAGAAGCTTACGAATTTATAATTACAACAATTTCGAGGCAATGGAGAAGTTTGTTTAGATACTTTTTTTCAAAAATCGAAATTGAATCAATAATTTCCGATGATAAGAATCATAATTTTTTGAAACTTTTGATAAAGGTAAATTTACAAGCGAATGTTGTTAAATTTTCTTTTTATTAAATTAATTTTAACATTTTAAATCATAAACTTTGCAGCGTTAGCATTTTTGACAAAGCTTTTTATAGTCTTGATGATGAATTAACTACGGCGTTACGAAATTACGATTATATGTGCCGTAGCAGTGCTGTTACTGCTTTATAACGACTATATCTTGAACACATGATAATCACATATCATTTTTGATAACTATAGTAGCTTGCGAATGAATTTGGAACACAGTCACGAATGATATTCACAATTGGTTCAAAAATGATGGAATTTATTCAAAAGTCGAAATTGAACTAATAATATCTTTCAACGGTAAAGTTCATAATTTTGAAAGGATAAATTTACAAATGGTATCAATGTAATTTTAATATATTAATTCAATCTTTATGTAATTTCGATATAAAGATTTTACTACGACATTTACGGAATTCCGACTGTGTGCCGCAGCCGTGTTGTAAACAATTATCTATTATAATTATGTCGAAACTTCAAACAGATGATTACAGAAGCTTAATGATGAATTTATAATTACAACAATTTTGATGCCATGGAGAAATTTATTTCAAAATCGAAATTGAATCAATAACAAATAGAAAAAGCTTTTTTCTTATTGGAGTTTTGAATTCATCAAATAACCCAAATCAATTGTTAGAATTTATAACACTCTTGTAATATAGCCCTTGGATAATGAATTGAGGTATATAAAGACATTTATGATACTACCTCAAAGCATGATTTTTCTTGATCTTTGAGTTAACAGAGATAACTTCGATGATAAGAATCATAATTTTGAAACTCTTGATAATAAAGGTAAAAAATTGCAAGCGAATATTGTTAAATTTCTTTTTATTAAATTATTAATTATCAACTTTTTAGTGTTATCATTTTTGACACAGTTTTTAATGGTCTTGATGATGAATTAACTACGGCGTTACGAAATTACGATCATATGTGCCGTAGCAGTGCTGTATAGCGACTATATCTTGAGGGACCTGCTCGACATATGGTCTCTGAGGATTCTAGTTGTTGAGATTTGCAAAGTTTGAACACATGGTAACCACGTCAAGACCTCAAATATCTATAGTAGCTTGCGGATGAATTTAGGACACAGCCACGAATGTGATAGGTTAAAAAATGACGAGATTTATTCAAAAGTCGAAATTATATCTTTCAACGGTAAGGTTCATAATTTGAAAGGATAAATTTACGAATGGTATCAATGTATTTTAACATATTTATTCAATCTTTATGTAATTTCGATATAAAGATTTTACAGTAATGATGAAGAATTAACTAAGGCATTTACGTAATTCCGGCTATGTGTGCCGCAGCTGTATTGTAAACGATTATTATCTTATAATTATGTCGAAATTTCAAATGCCACTTTGCCACTTTTGAAGAGCAATGATGACTACATAAGCTTATGGACGAATTTATGAATATTGTAATTGCAACAATTTTCGAGGCCATGAAGACAGTTAGCTTATTTTTTCAAAATCGAAATTGAATCAATGATGACTTTCAATTATAAGGATTCATAATTTGAAACTTTTGATAAAGGTAAATTTACAATCGAATATTAAATTTTCCTTTAATTAAATTATTTTTTTAATTTTTTAATCATCAACTTTGCAGCGCTAGCGATTTAAATAATTTTTGACAAATTTTTTTATGGTCTTCTAACGTTATATATGCCGTGAGCGTTGTTTATGGTCTTGATGAATTAACTACGGCGTTTATGGCTATGTATGCCGTGAACGCTTTTTATGGTCTTGATGGATTAACTACGGCGTTTATGGCTATGTATGCCGTGAGCGTTTTTTATGGTCTTGATGGATTAACTACGGCGTTTACGGAATTTCGGCTATGTATGCCGTGAGCGATTCTTTCTCGAACACATTGAAACACCAATTACTATTTTTGAAAGGCAATGATGACCACAGGAAACTTTAGACGAATTTGGAACGCAATTATGAATGTGACAACTACAATAGGTTCGAGACCATGAAAAAGATTATTTTAGTTATTATTCTTTAAAATACCGGCTAAACCAATGATAATAATAGTGTACTAGTAGATTTAATTGTGAAACAATTTGGATTTTTTTTTTTTTTTATTTATAATATTCAACCTTTGATAATATTTAATCTTTGAATAATATTCAATCTTTGTTACTCATAAATTAATTTTAAAGTTAAGTATTATTATTATTATTATTATTATTATTATTGTGTAATTAATATAATAACTTTGTTTTTATTAAAGAAAGGATATTTTAAATCTTTGAAATATTTTTAATTTAAATAATATATTTTCAGTTATCAAACACAAAAAATTGAAGCATAATTGTTATTTTTTTTTTTTGGTTGGACATCTTTCGTATTATTTATGCATTGAATGAATTTAAAAAACAATAAAAATTATTGGATAGTCGGTCTTTTCAGACCGACAATATTATTAATTTATTTGAAGGACAATATTATTTATAAGTACAATGTTTTGGTTGAAAAGAATGAAAAATATATTAAAGTCAAGTAATTTCTTTTTTTTTTTGAATCTATTTACTAATTCAATATATGAGTTTCCTTTATTTCTTACATATTTTTTAATTTATCAGTTATATAATTATTAATTAAATAGATGAGGGGTCTTCAACCTGGTTCTGTTGATCATCATGAGATTTATATTGTTTGTATGTTTTACTTTAATGTACGACAACATGATGACGATGATTGATGACGACCTAGTAACCTAGTAATAATTAATTGATCAATCTTTATTACTCACGTCCGATTATGCATTAAGACTTTAAAAAAATGCAAATTACAAACAATGATAAGCCGACTATCGAGTTTAACACGCAAAATAATTAACACTTGCATAGAATTCATGAATACTTTATGATTTTCTTTTTAATAGTAACATTTGAGGATCTTAATAAAAAAGTTAAGGGGGTTTATTTAAATATTTGAGTTATTTGAGATATTAAAAAAAAACTATTGTTACATCAAAATATTGGAACAAAAAAAAAAAAAAAAAAAAAAATTTTAAGGTTTATCACTAATATTTACCAATTAAGGTTATACTTTAACTTATAAGGTTCACTTCGGTTACTTCAGTTACTTAAAGTTAAATATAGATTTATTTTTGTGGGTAATTTTCGTAGGGAGGAGAGCACAGTAAAAAATTTAGATTAAATTTATTGGCTTACATTAAAATATTAGAAAATGTCATACAATAAGTATACAGTCAGCAAACTCAGCATTAGAAACTAATTGAACACCGAAATTCTTTTTTTTTAAAAAAAACGCGTACATACATGTACATTAATCTTTATTTATTTATTAGCATAATTGTATCTTAATTGTTATTTTAACTTAAGAGAATAAGTTCATAGTAAATAAATTTAGAATCTTAATTTTTTTTATTTTAACAAACTAGCCTAACTAAAGACTATCGAAAAGAAGTAGAAAAAGTAAATAGGTATGTATGTACATGTTACGTAAAATATCAAATAAAATATAAAAGAAATAATGAATATACAAAAAAAAGAAAAAGACACAAAGAAAATATTTAAAAAAAAAGATAAAAAAATAAAAATAATAATAATAATAAAAAAAAAAAAATTACATAGAAGAAGAAATTTGTTAACTGAGGGTAAAATAATATATACATGTACATTTATATACGTACAGTATGTATGTCATATATTAGGATAATAAACATAGCCAAATATGTCTTCAGGAACAGGATAAGAACAAAATGGTGAATAGTCATTTAAAAAATAGGACGTACATTGACAAAGGGGGAATTCATGTAAATAATTATAATCATTTTGCGCGACTAATGGTAAAACATCGTCGGAAGTTTGTGGAGTTTGTAATTTGGATTCATTCTTATCTGATTGTCGTGATTTCGTAGTAAGTTTTTTTTCTTTTTCTTTTTTAATATTATTTTTCCTGTTACGAGGTTGAACAGGAACAGTCCCAAACTTTTCTTTGTGTTTTTTGTTCGCTTCTTGAGCAAGATTTTTATAATATTCTACGACTTTGGGAGTTTCATTTTTCCAACGGTCACTGATAATGCCTGAAATATCCGTCATGGCATATGAAAGCTTCTGATTTTGTAATTCACGTACATAATTTTGTCTATAAATCATGAAACAGTTGGGAGCTTTTGATTTTATACAATTTTTCCTGGGGGTTAATAACTCATTAATAGTAATGGTTGGAGGGAAAGGTATGTTGATTTGTGGTTGATGATTATTTAACATCTTTTTACGTGCTGCTTTATTTCGAGAAGACGCTGGTCTACCACCCGAAGGACCTTCTTCAACAAAAATAAATGGGGTATTATTCATACTTTCTACTGTCATAATTAAAAGATAAACGTGTAAAGAAATAAAATGAAAATAAAAATTTTGTATTTATAAAAAAAAAAAATAGTTTTTTTTTTTTGTGTTATTTGACTTTTTTTTTTTTTTTTTTTTTTTTTTT
>QZLH01000130.1:0-16333 GCA_003833135.1 Oehlia diaphana | reverse complement strand
AAAAAAAAAAAATTTTTTTTTTTTTTTTTTTTTTTTTTTTTTTTTTTTTTTTTTTTTTTTTCGTAAAAAGTCAATAAAATTTCTTTGCAATCATCATATCCTTTTTATAAAAAACCTGTAAGTAAAAAAAAAAAAAAAGATTATCCAATCGTGAATAACTGTTTTACTTATAGGGTTTTTGCTGTTGTTATACAATATAAATTATATATATATAATTTTTTTTTTTTGAAAAGAACAAATTTTAAGTTAAGATGTTACTCAGTGATTACATACTTATCAGGCGGTATTTTATGAATAGATCGTACCGAAAGTGTAGGTGATAGGTACATTATTATTATTATTATTGGTACTCTGTGTTGGTACTGTGTAAATAATGTAATATAAATAAAAAAGAAAAAATTTTCTCTTTGTGAATTGATTGATGATCATTTATAAATATTTGCATATTTGCATAAAAAACATAATAACTTTTTATCGATCAAAGGAGAGCCAAAATTATTAATATAATAAATACAAAATCATACAAATCGGAATAATAAAAGAATTTATTTTTTCCTTATAATTAAATTAATGCATAGAAAAAAAGAAAGTCACAATATTATTTTAATTATTTATCGCGACTTCTAATTAGCGAAAAATGAAATTAAAAAGAGAGAAAAACATACACAAACATGTGCGTCATGTAGACAATTTCTTTGGAGAATACAAATCATGATTTTTTTTTTTTTATCACAAGATTATACTTAAACAATTGGGCTAATTGTTACTTAAACATACTATATAAAAAAAAAAATTTTTTTTTTTTTTTAATATTTTAAAAGAAAAAAAGAAAAAAGAGAATGAGTGCCATCGGAGAGTGTAAATTTTTTTTATTTACTTTATTAGTCAAGAACAATGTTATTGCGCCAAATAGTCAAAACTCAGTAATATAATGCTTTAAACAGTTAAAAAAAATATTTTTCACGGATTAAAATCTGCCTATCAATGAATATTATTAGAAATCTACATGGAAATAATATAATTAAGGAAAAAATAATATTATATTTATTTAATTTAAAAAAAAAAAAAAAAAAAAATTAAAATTAAAATTAAAATTAGAAAAATAATAGGAAATTATATTTTAATATTTTTAATATTTACTTTTGAGCACTCATTTTATATCCAAAAAAGATTCTTTAATAAAATAAATTATTATGTCCTAGATTAAACAAGTTCTATATTACACATATTGGCGTATTCGGAAAAGTGCCTCCGTTCTAACTTTTTAAAAAATTCAAATGCACAAAAAGTTTTTATATCTTTAAATAGTTTCACGAAACATCTCCATTTAAAATTCCCTAAATGTAGCTTGTCGATCGGAATATCTGTGTATTTGGAATTTTAATTATTAGAGTCTCGCAAAAAAAAAAGTTTTGTTTAATTGTATGTGTTTATATTTTTTTTTTTTTAAAAAAAAAAAAAAAAGGATTTGACAACATGAACAAATTAAAAAACGTGCCTTACCATATCCTAAAATTTATAATAACGCAAAATATTGTATTTAATTTTGGACATTAATAATTTGTAACACACATGTTATGTTATTTTTTTTTTCGATTAATTCCAAAGATTAAAAAAATAATATTTACATGTTTATTATATACACTTACATTAGTCTTATTTAATGATTGGTTTAAAATTTTTAATTCACATACACAAAATAATTTTCTCAAGCCTTTTAAAAGAAGAAACTTTTTTTCGTTTTCGTTAAATCCGATTTAGTGAACTGATAACGAATCACATGAATAAGAAGAGAAATTCTTTATAGAAGGATTAAATAATCTGTTCAATAATTACTGATAAGATAAAGTTGTGTTATGATTCACGGTCCACAGCTCACAGTTAAATAGACAGTAACATGTTATAAAATTCTTGAACAAGATTATACGATTACATTTCTACGTGCTAACTCTATCCCCTTCATAAAAGCTCAGCGCCGATCTGTCCACAAAATAAAACGCAAATTTCGCCTTATTTAGCTAAACTTCAAGCCTCAACCATCACATATTATTATACATGAATTCTATTCCATAAAAAGCAATATCTATGCACAATCATATAAAAAGTTAAAAAAATAGAGTAGGCGATGATGATTTGTTTACACAGTAAAAAAATCCAAAAAAAAGGGGAACTAATGTGTAAATGTGATTGTTCTAGATTTTAAAAAGTCACTGTGCATATTATACATCGTAATTTAGCTACTTAACAAAGATTTTCGAGTTAGCGTAATGATCATTTTCAAGATAAATTAATCAAGAGTTCGGAGTGAAATTTGCGGTGGATGGACGATATAACTAAATTCATATCATTCGCCTCATCTAGTAAGGCAAATGGGCGTTCAAAGGATAATTTTTTTTATTTATTTATTTATTTATTTATTTTTATTATTATTTTAAATACTTTTTAATTCACTCATTTTAAAAAAAAAAAAAATATTTGAAATTCTTTTTTTCTTTTTCTTTTTCTTTTTCTTTGACTTTGACTTTGACTTGTTAGTATAAATTCTTATCGAAGTGAATCTTAAACGAGAAATTAGTGATGGAATTCTCAATTAATTATAACCGAGGTATCAATTACACTGCATTTTTTTTTTTTTTTATTATGGTCTCTTTTTTAAGGACTTAAAGTAGATGGAATGCATGATATTGCAAATCCAAAATTCAAAATCTTTGTTACTCTTACTGCGGTTATGCTTGCATATATCACTAACGCGTTTAATTTGATTTTAAAATATTATTAATATAAATAAAAGAAAAGAATGTATGTAATACGAATCTTTGAACAATGAAGCCATACATTAAAGTTACCTGATTGGTTACAGATTTTCGAAAAAAAAAAAACTGAATAATGAACATATTTAATGAAGTTGCATATTTAATTTTATTTAAACAAGGCTAAGAGTACATTTCCTGATTAATTAATTATATTAATATATTTGGATTTTTTTAAATGTAAATCAATAATACAAAGTGAATATTGTATATTTTTGTATAAATATTATTATTTTAAAACAAAGTAAAAAGGTAGGAAAAAAAAACCATAAAAAAATAAATATTTTTATTTTTATATTGCTTATTTAATCTATTTATTGATGTATATAAACTAATAAATTTCTAGGGGGAAAAAAAAAATTTTTTTTTTTTTTTTTTTTTTTTTTTTTTTATTTATGTATGCTTTTATAGTTTACCAGTAAAATTTTTTATAATCCTTCTTTTCTATCTTTCTTTGTTTCATCTAATTTTAAAAAAAAAAATTCGTTACGCCATTTTCGTCATAAATTAATTCTTTATACCGAGCCAAATGATTAGGGGCATGCATTGATATTTAATTATTTTTAAATGTGGTTTGGCTACATGGTTTCACGGTCTCACGCGTTGAAGGTTTCATCATATTTTCATATTTTATAACATAATCATATAATTTAACGGCAAACTTGCACATAATCGGTTAAATTTTATAATCACGCGTAATTTTAAAGCAACCCATTCATGTCCAATCTGAAACATAACAAAATAAATACAGCATCATTGAACAAACAATATTATACAAAAATTATATTAATTTTTTTATATTATCGTACGTAATATGATCGATTATTCTTACAAAAAAAAAACACCAATATTAAAAAGTACAAGTGTAAAAATTAATTAATATAATCATGATATCACAAATATACTAATATACGCGTATAATTTCTATATTAATGTAATAAAAAAGCACAAGATCTTTTTTTTTTTTTTAATCTTTTCTATGTACGTATTGTTGTTACAATAGATTTAAAAGATAATGTCTTATTTACATAAAAAAAGAATATTATAAAAAAAATATATTATATTCTTATCCATCTTAAATTTTTTATAAAGCATATGAAATCATATTAAAACTTTAAAAGTTTCTCTCATCTTTCTAAAAATAATTTCTTCTTCAATTCTTCAATCCATGTAATTTTTTTTTTTTTTTATTATCTTAGAAATTAAAAATAAATTTTTTACTATTAATAAGAAACAAAATCTAAACTTTAATATGTGCATACATATTCAACATCTTAAGGGGAACCTTTAATGTTTCTTCAGTTTGAATGAACTTTATTAAATCAGTCCTTCATATGTGTATGCTGTTTCTGTTTTGACAATCTTTAGTTGGTGATTTAATAATTCCTTTTCAGTAATAGTTCGTAGGTTTGTTTTCATCTGAAAATAGTTTCGTAGTAGATTCGAATTGAGAATTAAAGTTCAGGTGAGATAATTGAAAGATTTGGATTAGGTGATAATTTGTGATTAAAATTAACTGAATCAGTTTATCAATTTATAATATTATTAGGATTAAGAAGATTAAAGAACATTAGAAATTCATTGTTAACTAATTTTACGACTGTTAAATTCATATCGTGGAATAAATGGATTAAAATAATTAGTGAATAAACAAGCGATGTAAGTTTAATTATTGATTTCTTGAGTTTTAAGTGTGAAATCTTCCTAGTTTGTTTTACAGATGGAATAATATCTTTACAGAAAGAATAATCAAAAATTTCTTTTTTTAATTTTTTGTCGTCAAGATTTAGTCAATATTACAGCATCTCATTACTAATTTACAAGCAGAATAACCGTCTATATTTTAGTAGTAAAGTATTTCTTTTAACTTACGTATATGTAATAATAATAATAACGACTTTTCTTCATTATCAGGAGGTCATTAGAAAAAATAATAGTTATTGTAGATTTAATAAAAATTCTGTTCGTAATTAATAATAATGATAATTAAGAAATGAGAGCGAGATCGTCGAGAGATTCAGGTTAATTCATTTAATTACTTTATTTGACAGCACGATTTCAAATCTGAGATAATAATTGTTTATTGCTTATTAAAGATAATTATTTAATTAAATTTTGTTCATTTGTTTTAATTTTTGATATTTGAAATCCCAACATATTTATTTCATTTAACATTAAAATATTAAAATTCCATACTAAAATTTCTTTAGGATTAATAAAAAAAAAATCATATCAATAAAAGTTAAGTTTGAAAAAAAAAAAATAATAATTTCTTTTTATAATCATTTAGTTTATGTAGTTTTTTTATTTACCAATTATTGAATCTTTTGTTATATATTTTCATATTTAGAACAGTTAGAGATTAAATAATAAAGTGACGAGCGTTTACTTTCCGAATTATTATTTATTGATTTACTATACTGTATATAAGATCTACTAGCCACATTTGCGCAAGTTTCAATATTCAATATAAGCACAAAAAAAAAATAATGATTCGAATCTTTAATGCTGACAGTTCTTTTCCAACTTCTAAATCGGAACAACTTATCAGTTTACTACAAGAATTTGCGGATGAGTTAATTTTATCAATATGAACAAGGGACATGCATCACCGGAGTACTATTATAATGGAAGATACCTTGAATGCACTACAGCAATTATTAGCTTTATTGAATGTATTAAAACGCATCAAAAATTGTATACCTGTCAGTCACCTAATTTGAGGTCTTCTAGCTACTAGAGAATACTAAGGATATTTCATAAGAATAATATTAATGTTCATAAAACTTCCTGTATTTCCAACTCAAAAGAAAAAGTGAATTAATTTATTCAGTCTCGAATAAATAGGCAATAATAATTAATACAAAGGGGGCTAATGATTCAATCTAAACGAATAAATATCGAATGGGCATCTTACTTTGTTATTTCAATACTTCAAGATTGTCTCTATTGTCTTTACTATGGAATGTAAAAGAGTAATGAAATATTACTGACCAGAACTCCATTCTGGTAAGAGCGATTAGATTGCAGATGTTGAAGAAAAGGTTGAATTGAGTCAGAAATCGATTTTTAATGGTTTTGGCATTCCTTTGTTTTGTACAAAACAAAATACTCAAAGTTCTAAACCTAAATTATACGATTTTCTTTGCTTAACCTTCCCAAACTATTTTCAGTTTAATTAATTCCAGTTTAATTAACTCTAATTACCACAAGCAGCTCTGATTTTGTTATATCTTTAATTAAGTCCTCTCTGAAAAAAGAACTTACAACTGGAAGCATGTTTGTTTGTTTTTCAATATCATCATTTTCCTTATTTACAATGGGATAACATACGTTCATTAGCTATGGGCTCCAATCAGACAAACTAGAACTTTAAAGTTGAGTTCATCATTCCACTTCATCATTCCTTCCTTAACATCAATCCAAATTATAATCTGCGGTTGGATATTAGCAGCCGATGAGAAGACGAAATTTCTGCTGAAAGATAACGGAAAGTTAATTATCATAAGCCTGTTATTGTCTCATTGTCTTGGCATCACACCTTTTTCCGGATTGAAATTAAAAAGGCCTCCAATTCAAACTGGCATCATTACTATCACTCAATTTCCAAGCTTCAAGCAAAAATTGTGATACTTTTAAGTCACATACTGGAAGAGAATATAATTTCAACTATGCGAATATTAATGACCATAAGTCGCATCACACTTTTTTCCGGATTGAAAGTTAAAAAGGCCTCCAATTCAAACTGGCATCATTCATCACTTAATTTCCAAGCTTCAAGCAAAAATTGGGATACTTTAAGTCACATATTAGGAGAATATGATTTCAACTATGCGAATATTAATGACCATAAGTCCCATAAGTCGCGTAGAATTCCTTAAAATGGAAAGTATTTGCATTTAGAATTATAAACATGTGGTGAATTTGCAAGCGTGAACGAAATATCACGAAACTTAATATATAACAGGAAACTAAATCACGTTTCAATATTTATTAAGGTGAAATATTAATTTATTTAAACAAAATAAAGAATCAAAACTCTTTTTCTTGGATTTTTTTTTCATGATTCATATCATTTTTAAAATTAACTTTTAATTTGTTTGCAACATCAACTTTTTCACACAAAATAATCCCAAATACATTACCACTTACTAGTATATATAAAAAAACCTAACTCTTTTAAGTAACGGATAATAACTATTTTTTTTTTTTCAAATTGACTTATTTATTACATATCTAATTGATTCTAAATGTATCTTAAGATATTAAGCCAAAAGATAAAGAATTCATGGAAAAAATCGGGTATCTAAAAACGCTTTGGTATTGAATTTTATGTTAAGACATCCCAGGCTTTATATGAATGATAATGGTTTTTCAAAATGAAATTCTTAAAAATTTGTATTATATAATAAAATTAGCAAATGAACCAACTACCGATTATTTTCTCAAATAATTGTAATTTTTATTTCCACGCGGAATGTGTCATATATGATGACAAATTAGCATTTTTTATTCAAAGTACCCACAATAAGAGTTTGATAAATTCCGCTGTTAAAGGCTATCTATAAGACTCTGAACGTTTGATTTATTATGAAAAGCAATTATTATAGTAAGTCGGTAACAAGTTATGTTATGCTATGCTCAATGATTATTCCCAAAGGTTCGACAATTTTCAGCCGTTTATATGACTTTCGAACTTTCGATATTTTGAGTATTATATGTCGACGATACACCCTAATTTCAAATTATGGTCTTGGCTATTCCATTTTTCCTTTAGAGAAACTACTAGTCTCAAGCCTCATAGCAGCTCAATAAAGACTATAGATTGATTTTTCATTGATAAATTCGTTCCCTCAGGCTATCAATTGTTCGTTTTCGCTCAAACACTACATGTTAAACTCATCCAAGCTCCTTGTTCGATTGGTTATCTTAATATTATGTATCAGGTAGTTAATGTTAGGAATGTTCACTATAATCTTAAGAATTTCCGCTATTCGAATTTTGTGGCGCAGTAATTCGAGACAAATTAATAATGCAAATAAAATATGCTGAAAATTAAATTTTGTATTATGTTTTTACCTGATATATTTAAAATTTGTTTTAGATATCAACGCTCCGAGTATAGTAGCTTTATTTTAATTTAAACGAGATAAAAAAAATTATTGGTGAATGATCATGCGGACTACCAAGTTACTGCGGTCTGCGGTTCCATGACTTATTGACCTCACGGGTCATATAAAAACTCGAGTCAGATAACAGAATCGAAACACAAATTCGTGTTTTATAATAGACAATTTTACTCTTTGGTTATATTGAAAATAAATTAATTGAATATACTTAAAAATTATATAATATATTTATATTTTCTCTTACATAATGAGAACCTCATATGCATGCATACTTTGTTAAAGGATGGTGGAGGAAGTATGTTAAGTAAGGTTGTCAGTATCTGAATATGATCTCTAAGAAGGGTAGTTATGTTAAGTTTCTTGCATAATTCCTATTTGTTTATTTGTTTTCTTGATGATCAAACTATTTATGAATTTTCCTTTATTTATCGATCATTGCAATGACCCATGTTACTCATACATCAGTGCTTTTTGATTTAAAGGTATTTTTCTAAGATTAAAAACTATTGAGGTTTATATGGAATCTAAAATGTCCGACTTTATTTTATTCATTTTGCTAAGCAATGTGGTAAAAGTAGACCTTTAATTTTGTGGCGACATATATTTTGGAGTTTAAGAAGTATGAAGAAGGCAACAGCAAACTGGTAACATGCAAAGTCAAGGAATTTTATAATTGAAATTTAGAAAAAACGTATTTTAAATAAATCATCATAAGTTATGACTTTTGCTGTTGAAATTAAATAAAAACAAAAGGATAGTCTTCTAAGTTCCCAGCAAATCAAGCGCAAAACTTTATTTTCCGTTTATTTATGCTATCTCTTTATTCATGAGAATTGCTTAAGCCCATTTTTGAACTTTTTGGTCAAAATTAATGATGAGAGATGGATTAAATGATAATGGTAGAATGAGCCCATAAGTTTACAACTGATCTATAATTTACTCAACATTAGTAAGCCCGTAAGTTTACAACTTATCTATAATTTATTCAATATTTAGTAATAATCAGAAAAAGAGTGCATTTGTTTGAAGCTATATCTATATTGACGTAACTGGCCGCCAGTATAATGAAGATGGTTGACTTTCTAGATAATATGTGATTGCAGACGACCTTGGTTTATTGGAAACGTGATAAACCCATAGCATATATGCCCCTGTCGAAATTTATCGTTCCTCAATATGATTTAATAATCGTGATTAATATGAACTTAACAATCAGAAGGGGAAAGTACTTCTCAATGTACGTTCCTGAAGAAACACAATATATTATGAATTTCACAGAAATTGTAAGAGCATGCATGATTTGATCTAATGTATAATAATAAACAGATGGCTCAAAAACTAAAATAAAAAAAAAATGAAAAGTCAATTAATGTAGATTTGGTGAGTTTACAATGAACTTGAATGCATGGTTGCTTTAGCTTACCATGAATTTGACCTTTGAATTATCTTATCTTAAATACAGAATTTATGCTAAAAGAATTTAAATGTCTGAATTAAATCTAAGTAAAGTTCAATAGCAAATAAAATATTATGTAAAATAAAATATTAAATAAAAAAATTTTTTTTTTTATTTTTGCATTGAATATGATCCTTGCTTTTATCGGTTAAAAATTTTTCAATGATTCTAGTACCAAAAAGGGTGTGGATTAATTAAATCTTAGATCATGTAAATCAATTATTACCAGTTATTAATTGCAACATTAAATAATTTGAAAATCTTTGATTCTACTGCATTGCACATCATCGATGTTCTTGAAAGCTTTTATATTAAAATCGGATCATCTCTAATTCTTATTATAATTAGGAAATGATATTTGAATGGGAAGAATTGAAAGTAGAATGTACCTCAACCTGATTATATCTTAATTAAAATTTATTTTTTTCATTTCCTATATAATATATAATCAGTAAATTAGTAAATATTGTGGTTACACTTTCACAAAATATATATTATATTTAGTTAGTAGATTAAACACGTGCCCAGTGATCACGATTACTGGTACGTGATCATTTTGCCGATCATATCTAAAAATAGTTAGATTAATTTATGAAATTTTTAAAACACGAACTGTCCTAGTGGGTCGGCCTTCATGACCAGGTTCTTGGTTCAATTACGACACGGCTATAGTAGTGTCTTATGTTTTCTCTCTCTCATTTCTGATACCTCGGCTGTGCTTTTATAGCGCCCGTTCTTTTTCCCTTTTTATCACACCAAGGTGGCATCGCTCTTTGGCGATTTTGTTATCAGTTTGATTGAATTACTTTTGATTCTAGTATATAGTTTTTTGCAATTTTGCTGTAATTTTAGAAATAAAATAAAAATAAAATTTATCAAAATTTTGTTTTTTTTTTGAGTAAATCTTAATACAAATATTATTCAGCTTTTATAATCATAATTTCTATAGGAATAAATAATTTCTCTACAAGTTTGATTAGGGTTAAAGAAAGGGTTGTATACCATTTTTTGCTCATTTATATCTAAATTTGTAAAAGTTAACCTTAACAAAAAATTGTCATTCAAAACCTCCCTAAGTAAACTTGCAAAAAAGCAAAAATACATGTAGGATTCAATTTGGAGTCTGTATTAGTGAGTTTGGGTTTTCTAAATTTTAATTGAAAAATAAAAATGTAAAATTTTCTCGTTACCGGATTATCGTCTATTTTGGAAACGATCTGTAAATTTTGATCACGTGCTGGCTATTTCTTGGTGGTTACGCTAGGAAATCTCATAACATTGAGAGGAGAGATACGAATCACATGGATAATTCGAGCCAACCTGAAAAAATTTCGTAAAAAATACATTGGTTGATCAGTAACACAATTCATTTAATCTAAAAAAAAAAAAATGAGAGTACTAGTACTATTGAACCAAAAAATATGAATGATCGAATTAGAATAGTAACAAAACATTTTGCTTAGCCTGAAGACGCCCTTCAGAAAAAGCATAAATGGCCACATTGCATCTCTCTGAAGTCACAACTCATTCAGTTTTCAAAGCTCTGCACCAAGGTACCTCACTAATACCTGTCATTCATGCAACAAAAAGCCTTGCATTCAAAATTTGTATGTCATTTGTGAATTCTTGAAAACAGAGAAAGATATTCACGGTAGAACTGTGATCACGAAGCACAGAAAGGCCTCAATCAATTGACACGAAAAAAAAGGACTGTTAAAAAAGTACATATTATTCTTCCCTAACAGGGAATTTAAAATCCACCACCTACATCAAGTATGCTAAGCCCCTCTTAAGTGAACTTATTAATGCAATAATTGATAGGAAGCACTTGGGTATTATATTGCTTTTCGAACCTTCATCACAACATTTATTGATAAATAGTACCTTATTATTATTTTTCATAATTTTTTCAGGTGACAAAATTGATTTCGAGGGGACATGGGATAATATTTTTCTATGCACATTCAAAATCATTTATGAGAAATCTTATTCGTAAACACTTTTGAATAAAGCATGAAATTCTGCTTCGGTATATCTTATTCTGTATTTTGATATTTTGCAGAATTTGACTTGGTGGCAAATCACTTCGATCGTTTGAAGTGGCATTTTCAATATTCAATAGGTGTGATAAGTTCATCGTCAAACTCGCGATCAAAATGTTCAATTTCAGAGAAGTAACAGAATTACTAGGTGGAATAGAAGGTTGAACTATGATTCCACATTAGTCGTTAATTCTTGGTGTTCGATATAGAGGTTTGAAAGCTTTTTTCTAAAAAAATAAATTAGGTTTTATTTTTTAGAAAGGTGATTTTACGAGAAAAACGCGTAACGATTATTTGTCATCAATATCAGTCATATACAGCATAAACCTTCTTATGTGGACAAAATAAACTTTATTATTGTTTAAAAATCCGGAAAATCATAATCGCACGCATTAATTTTGTTGTTGATATTTTTCTAGCATACTTTTTAATGAAACTGTGAAGTTACCAGAATTCAAGAGGACACATCTACCAAATAAACAGATGAAAAAATTATAGTAAAAAATTTTTATGTCATAGTCTTGATAATGAGAATACTTGTTTCCTTATTTCCTGGGTCTGTGGATATTTGTTCTTCATATAACATTTGTGTCCCCTCAGTATTACGTTATAATTACAAAGACTTATTGTCAAACTTACACCAAGCCAAATCCTACATAACGTCATCATATCTATTTTTCTATAAATTCTATACAATAAATTTACTTGAAATATTAGTAATGGAATTAACAAAATAACGAACAGGAAAACATGAAAAATAATCATTCATACGAAAAAAATGTCTCTAATAATTTTTTGTTTGCTATTATTGCTTTTTTAGGTCTTCAACCGAAGCTTTTTTTTTACGTCTAGCAATTACGCAAATATTCCAGCCTTCATGGACCACATAGTCATTACTGCTTGCTATTTCTTTTTGCGTGGATGTGTGTATGGATACGTATATTCCCTCGCTCGTCTTTCCCCTTTCCTTTCCTTCTCTCTCAGCCTTACTTTTTCTTTTGCCCTTTCCCGAGGCCCTGAGTGATCAAATGATGTGACCGGTGGCAAGAAGTTTTTTAAAAGACTTGGCTAAGTCAGCAACGATGGATAGATTGTAATATATTGCACAAGCCGTAAATTAATTTATTCATACAGTATCAGGCATGTATAAATGGAAATCTAATCCAATGAAAACTTTATTAAGAATTCGCAAAATCTTTGTACATTTGATAATGAGAAAACCATTTTCATTTATTTAATATATAAAGAAATTTAAATCATGAAAGAATTGAAAGATGGTTATACGTCACCTGTTAACAAACATCGTTATTTTTTGTGAAAATTCTGACACACATTAAATATTGTATACAATCAGTTTGTTATCTTCCCTTGACATTATTCCCTTTACATCTTGCCAATTAATAAAGGGGTTCCTGTAACAGAAAATAGAACTATTAATGAATAATCTTAAATGATTACTATAAAATAATGCAATACCTCCAAGAGGCACCGAATTTTGCAATATCAAATGAATTATATATTCTAAACTAAATACTATAAATTCTGTATGTATTAATACCAACAAAATCTGTAACATATACTAAAACATTATACTCTGTAAATTAGCATCATGTGTACAAATAAATAACTAACTGATCCATTAATACTCACGGATTTAATATTTAAAGAATACGTTGTAAACATAGCAGTAGAAAAATTAACATTCAATATTAATAGAGAATGATACATTATTAACAAGTTTTCGGCTATCAGCTTTTGTTTTGCTCTGTGACTAATGCAAAAGAAGGAGACCAGTGTGCTCAATGTCCATTAATTATATTGGTGCATTATTAGGTATTTGGTACAATCCGAATAAAATGTTAAATGAAGATAATTTACAGTACTTACTCTCTTGGATTCGTAATTTTAATCATCAGATTCTTGTTCGTAATGATTTGGGATATTTCTCCCACGTCTGGTTGCAATTAGCGTGAAGTTCGTGCAAACGATAGATCAGTTCTCGCTTTCATGTCAAAAATCTCCTACACATTGCCAGATATGAAGTACGATCTAAATAAATTTGGATGCTTTGTTATAAAAATTTGTTGGTTAAGATTTAAGAGAACAAGTGTAATAATTCGATATGTTAAAATTATAAAATACCTGAAAAAGCATGTTTATTTATCTTCCGTGATACCGGTATTCATTGTTCAACGCCCAAAACTTAGTAATACATATCTGATACTTTAATCTTATAATACTTATTCGGAACTTTTCATTCCCAAACAATTTTCGTGTTAAGGTCATATACTAAATTCTTTTTTTTTATATATATTGAAATGCAATAAACTATCCACATACAAGTCCAGCTTCAATTGTTCATTCTTCGAAATAATTATCTCATCATAAACTTAACCTTCTTGGTGAAACCCACAAAGATATTACAGATCTTAATATTAAACTATGCATTCCTTGATAGCTTGAATAATTCTCACAATGTTAAATAATACCTTTTAAAAAGAGAGGTTGTCGTTCACAAGCAGAATTATAAAATAAATGATGATAAACATTAATATTGGATTTCCCCATAATCTGATCAAAAAAATTCTTTTAGAAATTTTATTAAAAAATTGAATATTCAAGAGTAAACAAAAGATTTTTCGAAAAGGCATTAAAAAAAAATAGGAAGAATAATAAAAATATGAAGGTTGTAGGCGAGAAAATCAAGTCAATCAAGTACCAAGTACTTCAATAATTACAGAAACTTAATCCACTTTCATAGAGCTGAAGATCAACTATGGAAGAAATAAAAGGACAATTTTTTTTAACTAGAAGATTTCAAGGCTCATTACGGAAGCTTTTAGTTGTGAGATTTTTCTTAGCGATGATGTCGATCAAGTATTTCTGAACATCTGAATGAAACTAGAAAATAACTCGAGTCATCGTCTTCACCTAAATAATATTATTGGAATTAGTTAAATTCTCTAATGCCGGCAACTAGTTCAGTCAGTTTCATCAACTCAATTATATACTGTAATAATCCCATCTAAGGTAATAAAAACAAAATAAATTAAATTACCCATTTACTAATAATTTGTGAATATACAAATACTTTATTTTCACAAGATAAAAGAAAACAACATTCATAATGTTCAATAACATGAAATATTCGTAATAAAATAAAAACTAAAATTCATAATGTTCCTTTAAGAATGATAATCAAAATTATACTGCGATACATATAAAAAAAAAAGGAAAAAAATATCTCTCAACAAATAAAATTCTAACATTTAAAAGATCATTTTCATATAACTACATGATACTAAGTATTTTTCTTTATAATCTGAAATACTTCATAATCATCAATTGAAAATAATTTTTCCGTATCTCTTATTTTTTCCTTATACCTCTGTTGTTTACACCAATTAAAATTATAATCTCTCGAACTATCATTTTCTTCCACGCCTATAAAAATATCAGTAGCAAATGTGGGACCACATTCAACGTGATGAGATAAAGCTTTATCGGGATCTTTCACACGACTTAAAATCGCACTATCAACAAAATGATCTTTACTTTTAAAGGAAAATATAAAACTATCCGTTGTTTTACCATATTCACCAGATGATTCTTTCCATATTGAAGGATTATATCCTCCAATAATTTCATCCGTATCTTTTATTTTAATAAACGTAACGGTATTAGGTTTGTCATCACACAACTCGTGAAACTTTTTGGGTGTAAATCCATCTCTACTTCCCCTTAATAATAATCTGAATTCATATGGTAAATAGAACTCTCTCTTATTTTTAACAGTATTATTATCAATCCATGATGAAACTAAAGAAACAATATTTATGCCAATTAATTTTGAACCAAGGTCATCGGATCTAGGATATAAAATATTATTTGGTGTTTCAATTTCAGGATCCAAATGATATTCTAATATATCTTCATAAAGATTATCTTTCAAAAGCTTTCTATAAGGTCGAACTTGTCTCAAAAAATCTTTAGAAGATAAACCAAAAAATCTAACATAGGGGAAACAATTTTGTAAAGTAGCTTTCATTGTATTGAGATCATCATCTGACCAATTTGAAGGATCTGAATTAATCGTAGGATTCCGTGCAAGACCCCATTTTAATACATAATCCCAAATTTTCACTTCATCCATTTTTAAATCGTCACGTTTAATAAGTGTGATTAAAGATTTTTCGGGAAGTGAATTTAAACTAAGCGATTTAAATATTTTTTCTGGAGATTTAGCCATATAATCAGTACAAAATTGTTGAAGTTCTGCTAAAGAATTAGACAGAAGACTCGTTTGATAAGTAAGTTCAAATTGTTGTTCCATCACTTCAGCTTTATTTTCAATTAAATATTTTTGTAAAAAATCGACCAATTCTTGTAGATGAAATTTTGCGGCGGCAACCAATACATCTAAAATTACCGTGAAGTCTTGATCATCTAATGAAATGATACCTCCATAAATATATCTATAATATTAAAAAAAAAATTTTTTTTTATATTCAATAAATGTTTAAATATAATTAACAATTAGGTAATAAAATTGGATATAAACTTACGTCAAAATACTGTGAAAAATATCTGGTGAAATATCCGGAAACTTAAGATGAGCTAATTCATTATTCTTTTTATTGGAGGTCAAAGTTCGTAAATGTGGAGAACGGTAGCACAGAATAATCATATGCCCACGAAAAATTTTCACATCTGGATCTTTACCAACTTCAATCGTAATATCATAATATTCATCATCTTCCAGAATTTCAATATAATTTTTACTTAATTTTGGAAAAAATTGGGTTGTCATTTCTTTTCTTACTTTTTTTTTACGTATTATTATTTTTTTTTTTTTAAAAAAAAAAAAAAAAAAATAAATTGGGGAAAAAAAAAAAA
>QZLH01000129.1:143617-162834 GCA_003833135.1 Oehlia diaphana | reverse complement strand
AAAACATGATGAAAAGTCATCATGAAAACATGATGAAAAGTTATCATGAAACATGATGAACAATCATCATAAAACATGATGAAAAGTTATCAACCTTTTGACCAGTACGGCTTGCCATAGGTACGTTTCGAATATTTTTCTATTTTTGGTTGGAGATCATCAAATATACCTAACCCTAAATTTTTGTTGACTATCCCCAAAACTTTATTTTCCGTACTTGCCTACAATAAGCTAAAAAGAAAAAAATATTTTTTTTTTATTTCGATTTCTTTTAATATTTTCTTTATCAAAAGAAATTAAAAAAAAAATATCTTTTTTTTTATTATCATTATTCTTCTCATTAATTTTATAATATGAAAAAAGAAACTTTCCAAATTATGAAAAGACCAGGTATTGAAAATGAACCGATAAAAATTCGAACAAACTTCTTTGAAGTTACTAAGTTACCGAAAACGAAAATTACACATTATGATGTAACGATAAGTCCTGAAGTACCCCCACGATTAAATAGGAAAGTATTTAACCGTTTTTCGGAGGAAAATCTTGGGGGTGTAAAACCAGTATACGATGGTATGTATTCGATATATATATTTTTCATTACAAATATCCAAATATTGAATTATCAATGCTTGTATTTAAAAGAGGGAAATGGATACTTACTGACTAATAGCAAATATTTGTAGGAAGAGCAAATATGTTTACACACAAGCAATTGTCATTTAAAAGCAAAAATTTTGAAGTAAAATATTTTGTTATTTTTAAATTTTTTTTTTGACTTGTAATTATTAAGTTTAATTATCACAATTAGGTGGAATTAGAGAAAGGTAGTGCGCCCATGACTAAAACACGTCCACCTCAAAGATTTAAAATTGTAATAAGAAAGGCTAGAGATATTGACGTGGAAGACCTATTCCAATTTTTAAATGCAAAAGGCAATATGACCAACAATTGCAAAATGGGTAAGCTTTTTTCTTTTCTTTTCTCTTCTTTTCTTTCTTTAATAAACTGAACCTCATAATGTATTATAATCATATTTATGTAATAAGCAATAAATGCAATGAACATCATTATCCGTCACGAGATTTCTGCAAAATATCCTACTTTACGTAATCCATTTTACACTCCGCAGGGAGCTACATCCCTTTGTGAGGGTATGGAGGCTTGGCAGGGGTATTACCAATCAGCACGTCCTACAAGGGGTAAAATGATGATAAACATAGACTTAATTGCTACCACTTTATATGAAGGTGGTCCACTTATTCAGATGGTTGCAAAAATATTGGGCCTTAGATCTCCCAATGACCTACGTAGAGGACTGTCAGATATGGAACGTCAAAAAGTTGAGAAGGGAATAAAAAGCCTTAGAATAAATGATAATCATAGACCGGAAAATAAACGAAAATTTAAGATTGAGAAATTAACTCAAACTTCAGCTTCTGACATTATGCTTGATGTAGATAACAGTAATAAGATCAATGTGGAAACCTATTTTCAAAATAAATATAATAGACGTTTATTATACCCATTTCTTCCTTGCGTTATCGTGAGAAAAAATATTCATCTTCCAATTGAAGTTTGTGACGTAATTCCGGTAACTACATATTCATCTAGTGATATCACATGATTAATAAGAAATTTTTTATTAAAAAATTTTTATTATATAACAGGAACAACGATATATGCGAAAATTGGATAGGGATCTATCAGAGAAAATGACGAACTTTGCTCGTCAAAATCTGACCATTCGGGCAAATAGGATTCAAACTGGTCTCAATATATTAAATTACCAAGATAACGAATATCTTAAACAATTTGGGATGGAAGTATCAAACAATATGGCTGTGGTAGGTTTGAAATATCATTGCTGCATCATAAGAATGTAACTTCAAATCTTCAATAACGCAAGTTTATAGGTGAACGCTAGAATTCTCCCAACTCCAACAATTCAATACCATCAGTCGTCAAGGGAGAGTCGTGTCCGGCCAAATGGTGGATCGTGGAATTTACAAAATAAAAAAGTAATAAATGGTGCCACTCTCAGCTCATGGTCAGTTTTGGCCTTTTTAAGTCATAAAGACTTACCTGATCAAGCTATTAAACTTTTCGTGAGAGAATTGATTACTACATGTCAAGATACGGGAATGGTAAGTTAGATTATAACACCCCTTTTTCGTATGAATCATTCAAGTTTTTAATCACCTATAACAGAATATCTCAGAGAGGGATCCTCCTATATGTCGCGCAAATCCTATAGGAGATACTAAAGAATCATTAAAAAAAGCTTGGTTGAAGGCTAGAGACAAGGCGTGTGGAGCTAAACCACAGCTTATTCTTTGTATTCTTCCAAATACTGGGTTATATTTATATGCTGAAATTAAACATATTTGTGACACAGTTATTGGTATTGCAACACAGTGTATCCAAAGTAAACATACGAACAAACCGGTAAAACAATATTGTGCGAATGTTTGCCTAAAGATGAACGTTAAACTTGGAGGAGAGAATTCATTCCTCATTTCCGAACATATTCAATTCTTGGTAGATGAGCCTACTATTTTGATGGGCGCAAGCGTCACTCATCCTTCGCCTGGTAAATTATTTTTTTTTTTTCACATGAATTATCTTACTAATATATTTATGTTTCTCACATATCTCTTCAGGTGATAATTTAGGTCCATCTTATGCTGCTCTATGTAGTTCTGTGAATACTAAGGCAACATGTTATGCAGCGTCAATTAGAGTTCAAAGTCATATCGATATGTTAGCAGATTTAGTAAATATGGTTAAAGAATCATTAAAAACATTTTATCAAACTTGTGGGTTAAAACCCAAAAAAATTTTATTTTACCGAAACGGTGTTTCAAAGAGTCAATTCATGTATGTGCTAGAAAGTGAACTAGCCGCGATTAAAGGTAATTGAAACATATTATTCTTAGATTTATTCATGCTTTTCATTAACCTATTTAATTACTATAGTCGCATGTCAAAGTCTTGAGGATGATTATAGACCCACTATCACATTTGTTGTGATACAAAAGAAACACCACACACGTTTTTTTCCAATAGAAAAGAAGAATGCTGATAAATCAGGAAATTGTCTTCCTGGTACTGTTGTCGATATGGACATTACACATCCATTTGAATTTGATTTTTGTAAGTAATTAAATTGTGCATTGACATATAAATTTTGTAGCATTTTCTAAATGGCTTTAAATCCTTACCAGATTTATTGAGTCATGCTGGACTACATGGGACGTCTCGGCCAACTTATTATCAAGTTTTATATGACGAAAATGGATTTGATGCAAATAGGTAAGTTAATTTAATTTAATAATTAATTATTATACGTAATTAATATATAACTAATAATTTAGGTTACAAACTTTATCTTATAATCTCTGTCATACTTATGTGCGTTGTACACGTGCAGTATCTTTGGTAAGATTTTATATTGCATTTGTTATCATTGTATGCGATAAATGATAAATATCGTATTATATTTAAATAGGTACCTCCAGTATATTACGCCCGCCTAGCTGCCATAAGGGCAAGACTTTACTCATTCTCATTCCGTAACACTGATACGGAATCATCCGATGGTGTTGCAATCAATTTTAGAGGGGTGGAAGAGCTACAAAAGGTAAATTAAAGATGACTTGAATGTGAATTATTCTAAATTATCTCATTTCTATAATAAACCCTTCCTTTTAGGTTATGTACTATATATAACAACATCGTATAAAATTATCAGAAATGATAACTTTACCTTACATTGTATTTATCAAAAAAAAAAAATGTGTTTAAATTTCTATTTATTTATTTCGGGTTAAAATTATTTAAACCAAAAAAAAGTATTTCTTATATTTAAATTGGAAAATTGGAGATTGGCTTATAGAATATTGCCAATTGTTACATTAGTGTTATGTGTTACTTTGTCTTATTTCTATGTATTTCTTAAATGTGCTTTAAGTATTAACTGTAAACAATTAATAAAGAAATACGTATTGCTAACAAAAAAAACCTATAACCCTCAAATTTTCATTTTTATTTTTCTTTTTTTATCTTAATGGTAAAAGTAGTACGTACTATTTTCTTATTTTCTAATGTCTTTTTAGGGAATATTCAGACCTTAGAAATGTAGACTTTTCGTACGTGGGTAGATTTCTTTTGATCCTTTTATCTCTTTTAACATCCCCTAAATACCCCTACTTTTTTTTAAAAAGTTAAATATATATAATTGACTATTTATAATTGTAGGACCGTAGGACCAGAGAGATCAATAATCATGACTATCCTTAGCTATTTCACTTATTTGTACTTTCAAAGTTATTGATTTTTCGATCGTAAAATGGTATTTAAGATAACACTCATATTGAATTTTGAAAAAAGTAGAATAATGGGGAAAAATATTATTAAAATATTGTCCAAATGAGAAAAATCTATTGTATGTGGTAATAATAACTGGTTATTTTTTGTTATAGAATATTCATATAAATCATGTGGTTAAAACTCCTTGTGAAATAACTATTACATATCGGCGCATTAAAAATTGCGAAATCCAAATCCGAATATACAAATGGTTCAATCAGATAATTACACTATCATATAAGAACAAGAAATAAATAATATATTTATTTAGATAATTAAAATCAAAAGTCACGCAATTAATAAATTCACTATCGTACCTGCGAGTCCATTCCCTTCATAACGATTACGATCACTTATACATACTATCAATTTCAGGCATACAGTAAGTGGATCGCCTAATATTAAAATGAATAATTATCTTAAATAATTGGAATATAAAGTACAATAATCAAATAATTAATTATAATGGTTTATGGAAAGCAATGCAATGATTGGTTAGAGTTATGTTACGTAACTGATGGCAAAATCTACTAATCAATTCAATGTTATAATAAATAATAAAATGAGTGTGATGAAAAGAATACCTGGGTTTGGGTAAGTAACAATGAACAAATTGACAAAAGTACTTGAATAATAAAAGTTTGATTAAAACTTTTGTATAAAAGATTTGCAACTATAACCGATTGACCGCTTGTTTAATCGCGTTTAATGATACACAATTTAAAATATTTTTACACACTTCAACGGATAAACGATAGTTTTTTGATGATTTAAACTTGTGAGAATAGATTTTAACCTATCTATCAAATTATGTTTAGTTTAATTTGTTAAAGTACAGACCAACCGCTAAGGAATTGTATCGAAAATTTGATGAATTGATATGCTCTGATGACGAATATGATGATGATAAAATAAAATTAAACAAAACAAGTGAAAAAAAGATCTAATAGTAACATTAAAATACATCACAAGCAATCTATACTAGTAGACTTTTAAATTTCAAAAATCTTCCAGAACCAGTAAATTCAGGTAATTTAATTTAATTACTTTTTAATAAAATTAGTATATTTAGTATGTTGCTAATTATTGTATATTTTCTATAAACAGGTGCTATTCAATTAACATTATGTAAGTAAATTATATTTATGGGAATTTATATAATTAATAAGATGATATTTTATAAATATTAATTAATTAATTTATAGTTTCAGATTGTTTTGATTGCCAATTAGATGAATCAGGTAAGATATTTATTCCTTAATGATAATTTTCTTGTTACTTTATTTATATATATTTATTTGTTTACTTATTTTAGATCTTAATAAATGAATCAAGATGATGAAAATAATATTAAATGAAATTTCTTTTTGAATCAGAGAAATTAGTTTAACTAAATAACATTATTAAACAGGAATTCATGTTTAAAGGGAGTTAGGACTATAAAATCTAAAATATGTAAAATGTAATTAATTTTGAACTTGTTCATTTTGAATTAATTTTTTAGTATCTTGATTTTATCATACCTTCAGAATTGATATTTTTTGTGCGGCAGTAAAAGGAGATATTTTTTATGTAAATTATATGCAAAGTTCTAATAAAATTTACATATATTAAGGACCCAACATGGATTTTATGTAAATGTGTAAAATATGTCTGTATAAATTTTTTATTTAAAATTCAAACATATTCCATATAGTTTTAAATAAGTATTATTTAATATTATAAATTGTAAATTCAATTTACTTTAGAAAATATATTTATATATACAATATTTTATAATTAAACTGTTTTAAATTAAATATAAATCACATTGGTAATAATCAATGAATTTCCATTTTGATATAAAACTAATTGATTTTTATTTTTTTTTGGATTATTATCATGTTGATTTTTTGTTTTACATTTTTGCATCTTATCTTTAGGGTCCTTTATTAGACTTTTAATCTTTCAATTGATGCCTGCTTATACAGAATATTGATCATTTTTCAAGCTACAAAATGTTTGTAAAATTTATTTCATTTACTAATTATTTATGATTATGTCATGTGATTGCAAGCCATTCATGTTTTGTGCTAGCTTAGAGATAGATTTGATTGAAATATTAGTTTCGGCATCTTTTCTCATAAAATAGGTATGAAATCATTTTTTTTAAAAATTTAATCTTTATTAGTATTGCGGAAATTGCCAAAGCAATGACTACAATATAGACGTAAAAAAATACATCATATCAGTAAGGCATCTATCTAAATACAACATGGACTCTTGTTTTGGTGTAATATTTGCTTAAATCGCAATTACAGTAACTCAATTTTTTATTATGCAAACTGACTTTTCATTATAATTGAAAAATGTAGCCCATGTTCAAAATCTACCCAAATCTGGCAAAAACTCATTTTTCATTTCTGGGGTAGTTTTCTGCCCTTTTACTTCAAAGGCCTCATATTTCTTATATATTAAGCAAGTAATAGATTTTTATAAGATGTAGTAAATTAAATAAATTATTATATAAAATTTTATAATTTTTATTTATTTATATATTGTAAAAGTTACCTGAGTTAATAACATTAATGATTTTTTTTTAAAAAAAAATATATAAAGTGAATACATACATATATACCAGTCTTGCCTTTTGAAAATATAGAAAGTATTCTATTACTGAATTTTTTTTTCAATCTAAAAAGTATTTTAAATTCATTCTAATATAAGTAAATTACTTGATGTAAATATATAAGGAAAGTATTATTATTTTTAAATAGTAGTACTTTTGTGATTCAAGAAAATTGGAAATAAATACTAATAAATGTATATTTGTAATTTTTAATTATTTTTACTTTGCAAATAAAACTGGAAATATTAGATAATAAACAAACATATGTATGTAATTTTTAATTATTTTTACTATCTTGCAAAGAAAAGTCATATCATGTGATTTTTCAGAATATTTACCGTCCATTTCATCGCAGTTGTTGTAACAGTTGGAAACTTGGTGATCTTTCCATTTATAAATTTGTGTATCTGAATTTGTCTGACTCTTACGCCTCCTGCATGACGAATTTTTCTTTGTTTGACCCGTGTTATCCTAACTTTTTTGTGAGATAAACTCGTGTCTTGTTCCTTCTTTTCTAGATCCTTGAATTTTTTGGTAATAATTCTTTTTCTAATCTCATTCGTTCTTTGACCGTTACATCAACTTCTAACCCCGAAAATAATTTTCTAAATTTGCAACTTTTTCTTCGTGTTCCTTTATTATTCGTTCCTTGGTTACCTCATATTCTAAATTCCTAATTGTATCTTTATTCTTTGTTATTGATCGTATCTGTGTGGTTACCAAAGATTCCAATTTTGTAATCTTCTAACCCTTCTCACATGACTGTGGGTTGTTGCTGCGCTCACTGGGAAGAGGAAATTTTTTAAGAAACTCACTAAAGTTTTTTCGTATTATGCTAGCACTCCAGTCTAATAAAAAAAATACTAAATATATTGCTTGAGGTGGTCGTACTATTCGTTTGTCTGTTTCTGAAATAGCGTCATTTATTTGTTCTACTGGTACAGTTTTGAATGTGTTCGTATTAAAGTCTTGAAATTCTTTCAGCGATTTTATCTTGTATATCTTCGTTAAAAACCTCGAAACTTGCTAAGAACTTCTCCATAAAGTTATTTGTTAACTCTTCCCTCGATAAAACTATATTTTTTGACATTTTATTTAATAGTTTACTTAATAAAGTTTTGTTATCCGACTGTACAAAATTATTAAAGAAATTTTAAATAAATTTTTATAAGAATTCAATAAAAGTAATGGTAATTGTTATTATAATTGATATTATAATTATTGTAATTGTAATTGTGAACATTAAGAGTTTGAATCCCAAATTCTTTCATAATTCGTTCTTCACGTTCTTTTTCCTCGGCAAGTATCATTTCAATTTCTGTAACTTCAACCTTACTATTTAAAGCAGCTTCAGCTTCTGCTATCATAACAGATATTTTACTATTAAGTCTTTTAAGAATAATGTCTTCATCATCATCGACATCATTATCGGATGTATTATCAAAATTATTATTCCTTTTTGAAGATGATTTGCGATGTATAATTCTACGGCCACGACAAACATGGAATTGTCTTCGTCGTGAAGTTGAATTTGTTGGTGAATGTGTTGGTGTTGACTGAGTAGTTGGATAATCTTGTTGCGAAGGTGAAGTAGAAATTGTAAATGAAGGTTTAGTTTCAGACTGAATAGTTGGATAATCTTGTTGTGAGGGTGAAGTAGAAATTGTAAATGAAGGTATAGTTTCAGACTGAGTAGTTGGATAATCTTGTTGTGAGGGTGAAATAGAAATTGTAAATGAAGGTTTAGTTTCAGTAGAATTATCGTAAGGTTCTTCATCTTCAACAGTTTCTACATTTTCATCCCAAGTAGAAACATCTTTTTTCTTATGATCATAAATATTTTCATCATCATCGATATCATCGTAACCATAATTTTGTCCTTCAGTATTTAATGTATTTTCAGTTAATATATCTATAACATCAGTGACAAAAGCAGAAGTATAGGTAGCAAGTTCAACAACTTTATATATAAAGTTTGCGACAATTCCAGGACGACGTATTTTAGAAATTTTTTCTTCTTGTTGTTGAAAATCTTGTATTGAAATTGACTGCATTTTGTGTTGATATCTTTTTAAAAGAATTTTGGTATACAGTAATATATATATATATAGGGTTTATTGGAAAAAAGATATAGTAAAGAGCAACAAAAAAAAATAAAAAAATCGATTTTGTTGCTCCGTGCGAGGTATTTTTTTTTTTTATTATATATTTTTCGTGTACGAGAGTAACGGGTATTGGTAAAAAAAAAAGAAAAGATAATTTTTTTTTGCGTATTTTTAAAATTTTATATGTATGTATGTATGTATATATATATAATTTTTTTTATACATGTATTGGATGACTCAAAGGATGACTCAATATTTTAAGTGGCTCAACTTGTGATTTTTTAATAGAAAAATGTTACACTGTGATCTGGTTATAAATTCACGATAAAACAACATCTGATGAATAGATCGGAACTAAACATAATGAGTATATGAGTAATAATAACTTTTTAATTTAGATATTAAATAATATTTATTTGTAATAATATGATATAAAAGATATATGATATAATATACATATAAGTAATATATAAGTTTAACATATGTGATGTTTTTAATGGAAAGATTTATAAACATTTCTTGATATTTTCTTATTTGTAAATTTCGGGTTAAAAGAACGGAATGCAAAAATACATGGTTCATTCCACAATAGATGTTGTCCTACCATCAAAGTTTTTTTGGTAGATGTATAACAGAATAAGCATAATACGCATAATACAATATGAGTCAAATTGTAGTATCACCAAATTTCAAGATTTTTTGACATTGATCATCAACAATCAATGAATGTATATTTTATTTAGATTGAGTAAATTTACAAGTAACTTCATATAAAATACTACTTAATGATTAATCAATTGTCCTTCTAATATATAATCATACGCGATAATCTTTAATCTATCAAAATTTTGCACTTTAGTATTATACAACTCAATTCTCTTCACTTCATCTTTGAAATCAAACAATTCGCCATCATAAGTTTTCGCAAAATTAAATTTTTTAATAGCCAAATACTTAACCCTTTTCTTTTTCATAATATATTCTTTTATAGAGGGTAAAATACTTTTGGTCATTAAAGTAATAACAGATAATAATTTCTTGATAAAGGTATTTTGAGAATTCTTTAATCTTTAGAAACACTTCAAAATCACTTGCTTTGGTATGATAAAGTTTCAAATTAAATATTTTAATTCAGGAGGAAGAATTTGTCCTAAATTTTTGTCATATTATTGAACTTCATTTAGTTCCAGAATCAATCATCATGGGCTGTACGGATTGAAAGATAATTAAGATTTTGTTTAATATTTTCAATTAAATATAATTTTTAATAAGTAAACTGACTTCCAATTGTATAAAAATAAAAAAAAAACTAATTTGATATTTTTTCAATATTTTTAATTTAATTCAAATAATAATATTTGTGATACTTCATAGCTAGAATTAAACCTAAGAGTTATTGTATTTAAAGTATTTGAACAATTGTATATATTTGATGATAATAATGATTTTAATAAAAGATAAATAATTTTTATTTATTGAAATTTTCTTAAGATTTTGAAGTAAATGAACTATTAATTGTAATATGGGATTTTTAATTATCCTACATTGAGTGCTATTGATACTATAAAATTTCAATTTCTAATATTGTGAATAAAATTTGTTTTCTGTAAAATTAATTCAAGAATATTATTGATAAATTCGTTAAAAAAAATCATTGTGTCCTCAATTTCGAAGGTATGTAAATTTATTTCATTTTCAAAAAATATTGTTATAATAGTGGTACATATATATTTAAGCTATCAATATGAACATAGTGAAATGTAATTTTAACCAAAACTCAACAGATAAAATAAAATTATATGTATTTAAATATTTTAAAAAACTAGGATAAATGAATAATGTATTTAAAGGTAATGAATTATTAATAATTTTATATCTATTTGATTACATTTTAATATCATCATTTAAGTAAATATCATGATCATTTAAGACAGATAAATAAAAAACGCGATTTTATTGAATTTAAAAATTATAAGTTGCCACATTTAAAATCATCATTATTATTTATATCATTTAAGAGAATTTAGATTTTTTATGATTTTATATTTTCTTTAAAAAATTTTTGAAGAATTTTTAGAAATTGGTGCAATTCAACATACACATCTGAAAAGAGATGAGAAGATAACTACTTGAGAGGATAGCTGTTAGCATTATCTCATTAGTATCTGACCAAACCGAAATTGGATTAGCCACAAAAATCTCAATCAGCCATTGGAATTATTGTAATCATAATAAATACAGGAAAGATCGGGCGCAAATCATCCATATTACACAATTCTAAATTTTTAATCCAAATCAAAATAAAATAATAACTAACGGTGTGAAAAAATCAAATGGTGATGAACTGCTTTTAGTTTTTCATGCATATTACTAATATTCAAACGACTTTTTTTAATTTAGTTGCATTCATATATAAAATAAAAATTATGACTATGAAATCAATGAAAAAGAAAAAAAATTTCTTGATTTTATACAATAATAAATTTCTTTTGTATTAAACACAATTTTTTAGTAGCATCATTTTTTATTCTGAGTAAAAAATTTGCTCACAAAAGTTTAGATATTAAATTAATTGTGAATTTAAATACCAAACAAAAAAAAATGGTTAAATTAAACTTTTTTTTTTAAAAAAAAAAGAATATTTTCTTTATGTAAGTAAATTTCTTTAAGAGCTTTTTTAAAAGATTTGATCTAATTCTCTCTTATTAATCATTCTCGCCTCTAAAATAAAAAGTTCAATTTTTTATTAAATTTTTTTTTTTTTTAATGATATTCTTTTTTTTTCAACAATAAAATCGGCAAATTTAGCATGTGAGAAAAATAAATATTTCTATTTGCACAAACTATTTGTAATACATTCAAAAAAATAATTGTATCTGATTCGTTCATTTATGCATATATGGAAATTTGAGCAACAAAAAAAAGTTGTGAAACAAATTAAAAAGAGTTTTTTTGTGTAACAATTTTTGCGTAAATATAAACCATTGGAGAATAGGCGTTATATTCTTGGATGGACACGTTATTTTTATTCCTATATCCGTCTACAATTTAAGATATTAAATTCGTATGCAAGGCTCAAAAAAAAAAAATATACTTTGCAAGTGTTTTGATAAGGGTAACTTTATTCAAATATACATATATATATGTATAAATTTGTACCACTATATTTGAGAAAGTACTGGATAGGAAAAATTAGTATCTGTTTTTTTACTGTACGAAAAATCGAAAAAAAAATCAATTATCAAATATATTTAGCTAATTCTGTAATTACTGGAAGTCGCATTAGTGATTTTAATTTGAAGTTATATTTAAACAACCTTTATTCGTTGAGGTAGATACCACTCATCATACTAATAAATTTTCTTTAGAATGGGCAACATTTCTAGTAGCAATCCAAAGTACACTTCAGCAAGCAACAGTCCAAACAATATTGCAAGCGACAATTTAAACGACAATACAAACGATGATCCAAGCGACAGTTCAAACGAAAGTTCGAGTGATAGTTTAACTAGCAGTTCAAGAGATATTACTTTGTATGATGAAATCAAAAATAAATTAAAAGACGAGGAACTTTGTAAGTCACTTGAGGAGAGAGAACTCAATGAATTGATACTTAATCTTGGGGATGAAACAAGATTTCTAAATCAATATCTCCAGCTTGGTGATAATCATTTGAACCAAATCGCTAATGATTTGCAAACATTAGTTATTCAAAATAATAATAGTTCCTTTTTTCCCTTAGGCGAGTACTATGTGAGGAACCTGTTCAATGGTCTAAGGAAACACAGATGGAAAACTGACAAATTCAACATTTATTTGTTTATTAACAAGCTTCGAGATGATCGTTCTGACAATCCATTTCTTCGATTTTTTGCAAAATCTCTGCTTAGAAATAAATACGGAATGTTCCACGTTGGGTTAGAAATAGATGGAATTATTCTAGAATGGGGCACTGGTGATGCCGGTCCTCATCTTATTTATCCAAGGGTCAATACAAAACGATTATGTGAGAAGCTTGCACACATACGCGTCAATTACGGTCAAGAATTTAACCTTATAACTACTTTCTCGGAGACTTGGTATAACAAACTATATAATTTCATCTTAAACATAATGAGAAAGTTAGTATCTTTTGTTCCAAAAATTGGCTCTATTTCTTCTGATAAATTACAAATCATTGCCGAAAAATGCGTTTATTGGAATAAAAATTTTAGTTACAATCCATTAAGACGTAATTGTCAACATTTTATTGAAGAAATACTCGAAGCACTTGGTCTAACATTCAATCCTGAAGGCGAGTTTAAAAAGTTCCTGGATAGAATTGTTAAGTATGCGGATGATCGTTTCTTGTTCCAAGAGAAAGAGTTTCTTTCTAGAAAAGATCTCGATAAATTTGCTGATCATAATTGGGACAAGATCTCAAATGTTTGGGACAAAAGATTACTTTTATGTTATTCGGATATGATGAATAATATGTATGAGAGTATGTATGAGTATAAACATGACAAAAAATGGGGTCCTATGAATAGCAAAGAAAAATGGGTAGAAAGAGAAAACGAACTTAGGACGGATCAAAAAGTACTGCACCATATAGAACTGACTGAAAATTGATTCATTTTATTTTTTTTTATTAACGTTATGTATTGATAATGTAATAAAACACAAATTATCAAGAAAGTAAATAGGAAAAAAGTAAATAAATTTCTACGATAGACTGTGGCATATACTGTAATAATAATCATTTTTTATAGTATGATCACGAATTTCATTCTAAAGCTCTTTATAATGAACTAAATAAAATAAATTTTTATTCAATATTTAATCTAAACATAAAAAGTGGTTTATTGAATAGTAATAAGTCACTACTTTTAATATCGTGCAACAGTTTACTGGAATTATTCTAAATAATTTATAAAATTATGTAAGATAATCTTCGCCCAAAAGTGCATCAGACGTTCGTATGTCATTCGAGTAATCGATTAAGTATACAAAAAATAGAGTTTATTTATTATGCGTAACATCACATTATTTTCTTATACAGTTTAACAAAAGATTAAGTCGATAAAAATAATTACTGTTACGGTTTCCGTTTCCTAGTTTAATATTAGTTGTATTATTAATCATTTTTTTTTCGCATATGCGATAAATAATAAATCTCTTTTTTTTACAAATATAAATATACTCTCAACTTTCCTACTCTCAACTTTTCTCTAAAAAAAATACTACAGTATCTAAAAAAAAAAAAAAAAAATACTATCTCTAAAAAAAACCTCTCAATATAAGGTTTATTGGACGTCGATAGGAGGGAAAGAAAAATAAAAACAATTATTTTTAAAAATAATGAATAATTAAACATCAGTTTATTCAATTATGTAATTTTTGTTGCACCGTGCGAGGTATTTTTTTTATATTTTTTCATGTACAAGAGTAGTGGATATTAATACTGTATATTTGACATTAGAACGTTACTGGTTTTCTAGATGAGATAGTAACAGGTAAGTTTTTAAATTAATATTACATTATACTGAATTACATAATATTAATGAAAAAGTGTGTGTTATGATACTCCGTTAGAAAAAATAGTGTAAAAAGAAAGTTTTTCTTTTGTTATAATATTTGAGAGGGGTATACAGTAATGTGTAAGGCAGTAATAAAGGACATTTCTATTTTTATGAAACTATATTCCGATAATTTTTTTCATGTACACAATATCCACAATCACAATCGACATATAATCGGCAAATGCAGTTAACTAAATAAATACATAATGTATTGCCAAATTCATCTAAACGATACGTATACTGAAACTTCTAAAAATTCTGTCTAAAATATTAATAACTTGACTTTAGCTCAAAAATTCTTGAATTATAAGATATTTTAAACCTAACTCCAATATAAAACGACGACGTAGTGAGTCCTCTTCATTATTTTGATTTCGAAATATGCGTAAATTCAATTACGTCGATCATTTATTATTCACAGTAATCGGTAACCTTAGGCCTCAGCGAAGCATAATATGAATTCAATGACTTTCTAAAAAAGGTTAATCACATTTCTTTCAATAATCGGACATTATTCTTTTTTTAGTTAGTATATTCCTCATTAAAAATATAATAATTTTCTTTTTTTGTAAATAAAGAATAACTTGTTTTACTTAAAAAGCAATAATATATTCCTTTATTTGTTATTAACATAGAAATGCGATAATTTCCTATAAAAGGCTAACCAAATTATTTCAATGACCGGATATTATTCTTCTTTTGGTTATCATATACCTATTTTGAAATCACAATCCATATTATGCCCCTCGTTCGTTATTAGATTACGATAACCTTTTTTTACTTACAAACAAGTAAAAATATTCCTTTAATAGATTCAATACAATTACAATAATTCTTCTATAAAAATCTCTATACTTTTTCATTTTTTTGAAAATTCGTTTCGTTATTAGAAAAAAAATAACTTTTATTTATAAACTAATAAATATTCCTTTAATTGCCTTCAATATGGAAGAAGTTAAGATCGATGATGATGTTTTCAACCAGTTAAAAGAACTTCACGGTCAATTAACTGAAGAACAAAATTTATTAATAGATAAATTAATATTAAATGATGAATTAAAAGAACGTTTTAAAGCGTTTCATTTATGTGATGAATGTAAACAACCTAACACCGGTAATGATTGGTGTCAATCATGTAATGCTAATCGTTTTAAATTAAATTTCAAAAATTGGTCTAGCGGAAACAATATCATTGATGAGTTTATTCAAAAAGCACAACTTGAGGCTAAACATTATCGTGGAGTCTTAGAATGGATTGATTATGATAGATTTGAAGACGTTAAATATTTGACCAAGGGAGGTTTCGGTATTACTTATAAAGCAATTTGGAAAGATGGTAATATATGTAATTGGGATTCTAAAAAAAATAAATGGCAAAGAAGTAATTACGACGATGATCAGATGATGAAAGTTGCTTTAAAATCTATGCAAAACTTACAAGATATTACAATCGAACTTTTAAGAGAAGTACGTTTTTTTCTTTATTTATTATAAATAATTCTTAACGATATTAATTCTATATTATTATTCTTTTTAGATTGAATTACATGTTATAACTCCTGGTAAAAATGGTGGGGAAATTCGTTGTTATGGTATCACTAAAGATCCAGAAACGAATAACTTCTTGTTTGTGATGAGTTTTGTAGAAAATGGTGGTTTAAGATATCATTTAGATAAAAATTTTAATTTAATGGATTGGAGACAAAAGTTAACGATTTTAAAAGATATTGCGAATGGTCTTAACGAAAATCATTATGATAATAAATTAAATGATTTCAATAGCGCTTATATTACTGATTTAGGATTATGTCAATTAGCAAATACAGAATTAAAATCTTTTCATAATGATAATAAAGAAATGTATGAAGTATTACCTTACGTAGCTCCTGAAGTTCTAAAAGGAGAAAAATATACTAAAGAAAGTAAAATTTATGGATTTGGGATTATTGCATATGAAGTTTGTACGGGTTTACCTCCTTATCAAAATATGAGTCATGAAGAATTATTGGCTGGTGAAATTTGTAAAGGGTTAAGACCAGATAATGATTATAAAATCCCTCAGTTAATTATTGATTTAATTAAAAGTTGTTGGGATGCGAATCCTTTAAAACGTCCTAAAATAGAAGAATTATGTAAAGAATTAGTAAATTTATGTAATTATAATTCAGAAATCTCTAAACAATTTGAGGAAGCTGATAAAATTAATGAAAAGTTATCTACTCCATTAACACCTGGTATAATCTTATATACAACAAATTCTCAAGCAGTTTATACAAGCAGATTTTTAGATTTTGATAACCTTCCAGAACCTAAAAATGCTGATGATGAATAATTAGATAATTGTGATTAATTCAATCACTTTTATAGGTATCTAACGTATTATATAATTATATATTTTTTTTTATTTATTTTTTTTTTTTTTTTGACTATTCAAATTTTATCGAGAGCAAATAATATGTGAATTAATCTTAACATAACTTATTTTCTTATTTTAAATTATAATAAAATTTATAAATCTTTTATAAAATACATAAAAATAATAAGTATTATTTTAAAAAAAAAAGAGCTTAATTAAATCTTTTTTTTTAAGGTATATCGGTGACGATTATCACGTGAATTTAAATTTTATACCGCGTGTATTAAATTTTTCTAACTATCGCCGGGGTGATGATCACCGGTGACTGAAATTATGACAATCGACCAGCATTAAAAAAATATAGTGCCGGTAAAAATTGATAATTCTGGCCAACGGTGATGATCACCCCGGTGATTTGAAGTAAAAACCATTTTTAATTATGATACATGAGAAATTTAATCGCGAGTGAATTAAATACAAGCAAAATCGAAATCATTGGTTTAAAAATTAATTAACGGTTATTCTTAATTCCTACTACAAATGTTTAATGCCGGGTTTATAGAAAATTATTAATTCTGGCCGAATTATTTAAATATCGTAATCGTGATTTTCCGACTGCGCCACGTGTCATTTGATTCTAAGTTATCTAATTTTTTTTTTTTTTTGCAACATTTTATTTTTTCGAGATTTTGATTTAAAATTAATCTGTAAGCTCTATTCCAGATTTCCAGCAACATAACGGTATTTAAATTAGCACAATCAACTAATAGACAGTAAAATGGCGACTAAATTCCACGTCTTTAATTTTAAAATTTTAATTACGCCATCTCTATAATTGAATTTTGACGAACTTTTTTCTTTTTTACTTTGTATTTATGGAAATACTATATTATAAATATATCTTCCGGACTAACTTGTTAGTTGTTACATCTAGTTTTTATATTCTTTATGTTATTTAGAGTTCTTACTGTAAATAATCTCAGGATTCAGTAACAACATAAAGATAGAATTTAATGATTCAATTGTACCATTAATTGAAATATTTGCATAATGTATATTTGTAAATTATGAGTCTAAATGTAAATTCTTTATATTCCTATTTTGAAAAAATATTAATTATTTAAAATAAAGAAAAAAAAATTTATTATAAAATCGCTATCTTAAGGTCTCGTGATAAAATAAATTTCATTTATAACGTTATTTTATAAAATATCACAACCCTTGACCCTTAACCCTTATCGTAATTCGTAACATTATTGTAAAAAAATTAAAATTAATTTCCTTTTTCACTCATATGTTAACGTTAATAAAAGTAAATATAGAATATTTTAGCGTAATACTATATTTTAATTATACGGCAAATTCATAATTCAAAGACTTACCAGAATATTTAAAATATGTGAAAAGGTTTGAAAATTATTATAAATTCAATTAGAATTAGAAAATCGACGTTCTTTGTCATATGAATATAAAATTGCAAATCAAAGTATTCGTCGATAGTAAAAAATTAGAAAACTTGTGTATCAACAATTTCAATAGCTTTATAAAATTTCTCAATTAATCCAATTAAGATTGTTTGTTCACATGACATTTAAATATTTTATTTGACGATTGAAAAATATTCACAAACTAGATTTTTTAAGCAAATTGGCTTTTAGAACTACCAAGTTATTATAATTATATTTTATTGGTCTGTAAACTTTCTGTAATCACTGAGGAACTTTTACGTGCTTTTCCATCGCGTGTCACTATGTAACGACGTCATAATGTCGGGCTGATTTTTTTTTTTGTGCATCCGTCAAAATAATATTTTAACCTTCATATTTGATGTATATAACCTCATCTTTATACAAGCCTTGTAAAAAATTTATTCGTAATTTACTAATTTCTGTAATTTCTGTAAAAACTCCGAGAATATGATACATTCATGTAAAACGGAAAAAAATGATTTATTTACTAAAAATATAAGCAACTTGGATAAGCTATAAATTCTGTGAATATGATACATTTACGGAAATATTAAGTGAAAATAAAGATGACTTATAAATTTTAAATTTTGTAAATTTCTTATTCTTAAGGCCGTTCAAAATTAATAATTAGTTTAACGTCCTTTCTGGCCAAAAATTTTGAGGGGGGGGGGGGGGGGATAATTTAAACAAACATGAAAATTAAACATATTAAAAATTTCGGAAATTTTCGGTTAAATCGGAAATTCTCGG
>QZLH01000129.1:127876-143053 GCA_003833135.1 Oehlia diaphana | reverse complement strand
ATTAAATTTTAGTAAAGGAGGGGGTGTTTTAAGCATATTTAAACATATCAAACATATATGTTTAAATCACCCTTGAATTTTTCAAAAATAGAGGGGGGGGGAGGACGTTAAACTAAAGATTAAATTGGAACGGCCTAAACTATTTCAACAATTTTGAAAACGATAATAAACATTGTGCTCTGGTAATTTTTGAATGTTCCACATCCGAAATTAGAAAATGTTTTAAAAAAAAAAATATCATTTATTATAATGATTATTATTAAATGAGCATGTTTGGCGAAAATCAGGGGCTTTTGTTTGTGAAATCATGATGCCTTAATGGGAATGTACACAATAAAATTCAATCAAATTTAATAATAGAACCCCGCTTTTATTAAAGTACTATTATGGTAATAATATATAGGAATTATTAATTTACATAAATTTCGTCGGAATTATTTTTACGATCACGTAATGTGCTGTAACGAACTCCTTTTTAAAAATTCATTTAATTTAGGAAAGGCTCTTCCGGACTTTTTGCCGGTAAGTGGGAAAAGGTTTTTTTTAACATTACTTTTAAGATACGACGTTAATTTCGTGACTTCTTGGACCATATCGTATGATAGTGTCAAGTATCTCGGATAAAACCGAAATGCTCATTACCCTTTTTCTTTGAAATAAAACTGTTTCGTCTCTGGAAATAAAAATGATGGAATGGGTATATGAGATTTTGGGGGCACTCTCAGGATGTAATGATATTATTGGTAGGTCACATCTTAATGAACCAAGGAATCTACATTACATAAAGATAATTCTGTTCTATATGAATGGGACCCACCCACAATTAGGAATAAGTAAAATTTTATTATTCCAATTAGCCAGGATATAATTGATATATCCCCTGCCTTTTACACAATAGTAAGTGTTTTATAGTATATCGTGAGTATAAATACAATATATTTATTGTTAAATCTAATTTTCTTTCGCTTGATTTTCTTTCATTTTTAAAAGATTTTAAAAAATTGCAGGACTAAATTCTTAAAAAACTTCGGAACTATTACTATTACACTTGAAAAATAATATTGAGATTACGAATAAATTGAAAGAAAGTTTTTCTCACTTAGAAAACGCAAATCTTTCTGAATTACTTTAATTTTAAATCCGTTTATTATAGTATAATCAATAGTTTATATTTATTTATCCGTTCCTTAGGAGATTTTGCAGTTAAAATATTAAGTTGCTACCTAGTACATTTGCATAATGGTGCCGATCAGGGGATAACATACTGAATCTCCCATTTATATTACGAAAAATATCAGTATGCATCAATGAAAATGAACGACTAATTAATTGAATTCGTAATCATATTAATATCCGAATTATCATCGATATACAGAACAAAAAATCTAAACCAAAATTTAGATAAATTAAGCTGTTTTTTGATTTTTCAATGTCTGTAATTAAAAGAAATATAGATATCCTATGGGTTTATCTTTTTCTAATTCGTTTCTTAAAAAGTAAATTTCAAAAAAAGTCCATCCTTATTTACAGTGAAGTCAGGAGGTTTGAAAACTATTTTTCTTTTATCTTATCCATTTATGGCACATACATTGGCATTCTTATTACGGTGTCAGACAGAACCTACTGTATAATTGGATTGGAAATGGACAAAACACAAATATTTTTAAATGGATAGTTTCTTTTATTACCATTTTCGTAAAGTTGACAATGAATATGCACCGAACAAAATAAAATGATTTTGGATAACGGAAAAACCATATTATTAACATGTACAATATGTTTATTTTCGTTTATATTTCCTGATTGTCTAATTTCTAAAAATGATTATTAAAAATACCTCATAAATGATTCAATGTAAATATGTAACATTTCGGTTTTTTTGAGTTCTCGGAATTTGACTCCTATTTATTATTTTCTAGGTTCTAGATTCTTCTTATTAGAATTTCCTTTGGCTTCCAACGCAGAATTCTTTATTTTTCATCATGAATAACTTAACTAATTTTAGTAATAAGAAAGGTATATATATATACTCTATCAGTTGATAAACTAAACCTTTTTTTTTTTTTTTTAGTATGAAGGTTAATGGAAAACAAGCCAACCATTAACTTATTAATGACACATAAACCAAACCTGAAAATGTTTAAAAATTGTACTGAATGTAATCGAATAATTTTCAGCGAAATTAATGCTAACTGCTATCAATGTTGTAAATTAAGTAGTGTTCCGTTAAGCGGTAATAAAGTTGTTGATGACTTTATAAGAAGATATACATTAGTTAACGGTGAAGTGAGTATAGAATTTGTTCCTTTCGATAAATTCAAAGATGTAAAATATATTGGTGAAGGAGGATTTAGCAGAGTATATAGTGCCACTTGGAAAGAAGGTCCGATAGCTAATTGGAATGACGAAAAACAAAAATATGTTCGTCATGGTAAAATAACAGTTGCTCTTAAGGAACTTAATAAATCTAAAAACATAAGTCCTAAGGAATTAAATGAGGTACGGTATTTTACACCAATTCAAATTATAAAATCTCGTTGCAAATCATTAGTATATTAACAAAATAAATTTTATTTTAGCTCAAGATATATTTCAATATTACTTTAAATTGGAAAAGTGATAATTTCAATTATACTAATATCAACACGTATTATGGTATTACCCAGAATCCCATCACTCAAAATTTTATGATCGTCATGAAATATTTTGAATCAGGGGATTTAGCTCATTGTATATTTAATAAATTTTTTAATCTTAGTTGGTGTAATAAGTTAAATGTTTTAAAGGATATTGCATCTGAATTGAAAAATATGCACAGCACAAATATTATCCACAAGGATTTTCATAGTGGAAATATTTTTATTACGGGGAATTTTTGCATGAATGCATTTATTGCTGATTTTGGGATTAGTAAATCTGCATTAGATGATGATGATGAGATTTATGGAATTATTCCCTATGTTGCTCCAGAAATATTTCTAAGTCATAAATATACTAAAGCGTCGGACATATATAGCTTTGGTATGATCATGTGGGAGGTAATGACAGGTAGAAAGCCTTTTTGGGATCGAAATCATGACGCAGAACTTATTGTTGAAATATGTATAAATGGAGCTCGACCTCCAATTGTTACAGATGCACCTGAGGGCTATATTGAATTAATGAAAGAATGTTGGCATCCTAATCCAAATGAAAGGCTGACGGCTACTGAGTTAAAAGGAAAACTTTGGCATATACTGGACGAAGAACATGATCTCTTTTCAACTCCAACTAAAATTACGAAGACACCGGATATTGGACCTGTAACAGCAAATAATCCATGCACTATATATAAGAGTAGAGCTTTAAGCGCAATGATAAAATCTATAGAATTTACTAAATGTTTAAAAATTCAAGGTAAATTTTAATATTTTACTAATAATTAACTGTTCAAAATTAAATTATACGCTATAATGGCATAGTTTATTACAAATTTCATTACTATTTCAGAAAAACTAAATTCTCTCTTTTTTTTTATTTTAGATTATTTTACAAAAGAACTTGAATTTGATATTGACATTGATAATAATCATAGTAATTGTAAGTAATAAATATTCCTTGATTAATAACGCAATTAAATTCGTATATTAATAATTTACTTATAATATATAGATTATATTACCAGAGAAATTGATTTTGACATTTATTAAAGAATTCTTTTGGGGAAGTCTTTAATCCAATTTTATCAGTTTATTTTCTTGAATAGATAGGAGCACATCATTTAATTATTACAAAATAGAATTTCTCGTATACATAAAATAATATTGATTATATGATATCTTTTATTTTTTTTCATTTCATTTTAATAATAAATATTTTTTAAAAAAGCGTGTAGAATGATATACGAAAAATCTTATAAAAAGAATAAACATTAAACTAAAAAAGAAACTTCAACCGGTTAATTAACTAGTTAATTAAAAATTTTTTTGATTATAAATTGTACCGATGTTTGACATAATTACAGTAGTTGTAAGGAATTCAGTATTAAAAGCTTCAGGTTTGGGAACATGCGAACCATATCTCTGGGGCACATTATACATATTTGACCAGAATTATGGTCAAAATAGTTTTGACCGGTTAACCGGTTAACCGGTAATATTACCAAATACTGTGAACTTCACATAGCGTTAAAATAAATTAATATGATTAAGAGTATGGTTCTGGTACGAAATCTCGAACGACTGACACAAGACTGACAATAAAATCTCGACAATCCAAAACAAAATCCTGACAAGTCAGAATCCTGACAAATCATTGTACCGACAAGTTGATTATCCTAACAATTTTTAGAACAAAATTATAAAATAATTTGTTGAAATATGTAATATTTAGTTTAAATGTGGCTAATTTTATTAGAACATACATCATTAGACTTACAAAATAGTCTATATAATGATTTGTCAGGATTTTGGATTGTCGAGAATTTGACTGTCGAGATTTTGATCGGATATCAAGAGTATACTGTATTATTAAAAATACAGTCACTACTGGTTATAATGAATCTGTTTGCACTGAAATCTCGTTATACCGAACCAGAAGTTCCAGAACCAATTTTTTATAAATAATTTCACTAGATATAATGAACTTTTATAATCAAACACTATATAATGCATCTGAACCGAACTTAACCAGCCTATTTTATTTTATTTTATTTTATTTTATTTTATGTGAAGTCAGTGAGCGACAATAAAAAGAACATAGTTCGATACATATAAAGAACGTTCTAACTAAGCGCAACCATCCATCAGAAATGATGAACCCTATCTACTAATAATAAAACCAAAAGATGACTCCCGCACCTCTACCGGTACAGAAGTCGAAGAAACAATCAACTAATATAACACGCACGCTGTCGGCCTCCACCTGCCACGTGAAGACGTCAAAGTTAGTAAAATCTAGGTATAATATGTTGATTGGTTGCTTGGTTTAGATTTGTTATTACGAAGTGCGAGAGTTTCCCTTCATTAGTAAATCTCTCCAGACTTCATCATCCACTTTCTTTAATTATTGCACTCTTTGGATTCTTCTCCTGTTCATCAATATAGGTAATGTACATTCGGACTAATAGAACTATTATGTTCATGCCTTTCACATATACCTCTGGTTAGTAATTAATTGACTACGCACTTTTACTCATAAGAAAAGGCTAAAGAATCGAGTCATAATAATTAAAGGGTTAAAATATTCAAAAATATCAATTTTTATTTTTTTTTAATTCATAATCTGATTGCTTGATTATCAAGTCAAAAATGGATCCTTTTTATAAAATTTAAAATGGCAATTGATGTAAAGAACTATGTAATACGAAACATTACATATATCCAGTTTATACTCATATGATAGGAGTTCATCTAAAATGATCAACTCTCCCTAATTTGTAAAATCTAATTGATCGTCCTATTATTTGGCACAATTAATGATCTACACCTATATTCTAGAATTCTTAACTGATGATCTGCATTACTGTTAATACTTATTCTCATTTACTGCGCCCTTATTATTAACCACTTAGCCGATTTCTGTATACTACAACGCGAACACAGTCAACCTGGATTTTTCTTTCAACAAAGTTGCCACCTGTAAATCCTGTCATAGGTGGAATGATTCACACTATTCTGATTGAATATATAAAAATATACATATGAAAAGCGCTAAGAAATAGGCTAAGCTATACAAATGATTCCTAAAATAAGAAAAACTAATAAAAAAATAAAAATATAAAAGAACTTTAGTTTTGATCAACTTTCGACGGTCCAGCCTGCTCAGAATCAATAGTGGTGTTGGGAGGGGTAACTTGATGGGACCGTTTGGGAGTGTTCATTAATACTGAGAGATTTGGGTTAATATCCACCCATCATTTAAGAGGACGAGATTCTATAGTGATTGTGTTGCTTGAGAGGTAATTTTCAAATACAGCTGATTTGCCTTTGGAGTCTTGCTGCGGTCCTGTGGTATGGACGGATAAATGTGACTGTTTCTTAGGTATAGAAATATTCGGAAATGAAGCAAGTAAGGTATCCATCTCGATTTTGAGTTTATTCGTGCTGGCGTATTTATTGATGACAGCTTCAGATTTCTTGTTGAAAGATTTTCAGTATTTATGATATTCGTTACTCCAGTCCATTAAGCCGTGAGTTTGTCTTCGTCTTCGAAGGAAATGTTTAATGCTCGTGCCATGATATTCGGCATCTTTCTCTTATTTGGATTTTTGGAAGTTATCTCCATCAGAGGGTGTATGTTCAACAATTTCATTTCGTTGAAGACGTTCCTCCCGAGTATTTATATCTCGTCTTCTTATAAAGTAAAACTACTTAAGTGTGCCAGGGGCAATAAATTCACCTTTCTTATCATAAATGGGGTCAGGTGGGACAATATCTCGATAGTTCTCCAGAACACAGAATTTAGATAAAGGATGGAAGGGTTCAACTGTATGAACTATTGGACGATCTTCATTAACAGGGGGTGTCTATGTTTTCTTCAAAGTATCTATCTTTATAGTTGTTTTCAGCCTTTTCTTATATCTATTATCATAGGGTGTGGAAAAATTAAGACCTGAATCAGCAGGATGACATTTGATATGTTTAAATCTGAGATGCCCAATTCTCTTGTTGATAATTTGTGATGGCAAGAATAAAAAGTTAGATCTCTTCACAGCACCAAGTTTGGAAGATACGTTAGAGGTACCACCAGGTTTAATAACCTCCTTCTTGAGAACTCTACGACAATTTCGTTCGAAACGATGTTGTTGTCTTTTAGCCACTTTAGTATTGGGGCTAGGTTGAAAATTGAATCCTTTCATCAATTTACTGTAGATGTGAACTCTAGGGTTATGGTGGTCTTTCCTGTATCCTTGGATCATGTAACGTGAGCGATAAGATATGCCCGTACGTTTGGAGGTAACGTCTTTCTTGCCATTCTTTGTTTTGCCATCGTCTAAATAGCAAATTGGCGTGAAATACTTTTTTCATGATCAGTTGGTTCAAAGGGGAGTGGTCGTTTCTCAGAGTAATATCCTGAAATATTTTTTTAACGTGAAAACCGCATCCGTGTCTGTTGTTAGATAGTATAATGGCCGATGGTGATTGGAATGGTGAAGGAAGTGAAGATGAGTCTTGTTCTATATTGTGTTCGCATGGAACATAAATACTGAAGTGAAATCTGTATCTCTTATATGAGAAATTGAAAAAAGTATTTGTCTGATGGTTACGGTCATCCTTTTTATTAGCACGTGATTCGATGAATGTGATTCATTCTAATAATTTTTTCCTTAGCATAGTAAAATATTTTTTTTGGATTTGGCATGGAATAACTTTTTGTGAAGAAAAAAAATACTGAAGCGCTTTGCTAATTTGAAATTTGGCGTTTGGTACCCAACTCGTGGAGTAAAAACTAATCGGGGCGGTTGACATGAGATAGTCATTTGTGTGTATCTTAAGATGAATATCATTGGTACCTGGATTGCGATCGACAATCTCAAAAAAGAAACTTTTTGAACGCCTAGAATTGTAAATCTTGTTGAAACCTGTATACTGAATTTTGGTCACGTAAAATTTCTTGAATGAAACAAGGAAAGGAAATATTCTCTTGCGACTTGCGAGGTTGGTGCGCAATATAAAACGAAGGTGGAATAATATCATCAATATCAGTGAAAAAAATGTCCTTAGTAGTGAGTATAACTTCCTGCTCAAAGTCTTGAGTGTGATAATATGCATCTTTATATGGCATTGAAGTCGTGCCAAGTTGAACGAAAGAGTGTGTCGGGAGGGGGGAGGACCAGTCTATTACTATATTTTTGGAAGTAGAAGGAGAAGTCATATTTCTTGTATATGGGTTTACTGTAACTAAAACCTCGTCATATGCCCGAGGCGCCCATGTAGGGCCTCTTTCCCTTTGGGTTTTCTTAGAAAACTAAAAGTACGAACTTGCAAAAATTTTGCTGTGGAAAACTAATAAAATGAAAAAAAAGGAGAAAGAGTTTTTTTTTTTTTTCAACTTAACCAGCCTAAATATTAGCCATATAATACGATAATAACATACCTTCAGTCATGTGACAATATACTAATCCAGGCCAAATTTATAGTGCCGGCCAGGATTATCAGTAAATTTTTCGAAAATTTTATATGAAACGACATTGTAATTCCGGCCAGCACTACAAATTTGGCCTAAATTATCCAGAACTTTGGTTATATAATATACCGAACCTCCTGGAATGGAGGGTTCGTTATATCCAGTGGCAACTGCAATCATGTAATTTTAATTTATTAACAACTTATATAATTTCAAATCATTTGTTAACGCAACTTCATGCTATTGGTGTTAAAATTATCACCCAATTTTATTTTTTTTTTATAAAAATAAATCCCTTGTAAATGCTGACAACAGTACGTAATTTCTAATATTTTTTTTTTTTTTCACAGTTCACTAAATGTTAAATAAAAAAGCCGATTTAATGATCTAGTGATAATTAATGTTTGCTTTTTATTGAACAAATATATTAAACATAGAAATATATTTTTTAAATTAAAATAATAATCGGATGTTGAATGTTGAATCCTACAGTTTAGGATTAAACTCATTAGTAAACGGTGGAAAAAAATAATTAACGAAATGTTTAATGTGTAAATTGTAACTACTACACCAGCAATTTCACTTCGCGTGACTATCTGGCCAGAGTTATAGCAATAACTGTGGTGATGGAATTATGTACCGTACGTGACAAATGATTGACAAATAGGATATTTCTACACTGAAAAAAATTCCCATCGATTTTATTAGTTTAATCATGATATTGTCATTTGATATATAATTAAAAAATAGAAATTGGATATAAACTTTCATAGAAGAGCCTTGAACGTTTTGAACAATTAATTGAAATCCTTTAAAGCGGATTCCTTAATGTACAGTGAGGGTGTACGACGAACTGACCGGAGTTGACGTTAACGCTATAACGTGCAAGTGCATAACTCCTAAACTCGGGCCAGTTCGTACGTTAATTTCATACACCCCATTGTACGTTAAGGACGCCCCCCTTTAAAGTAGCTCATTAAATTAAAAATTCCAACATTTTACTATGATTAATTAATTCCTAGGTAAACGATACTACTTTTTTTAGTTAGGCATAAATTAGAAATGTCCTGTTTGCTTACTTTGTATAATTAATTGCAAACTGGCTACTTTGGACCTATTTTCTCGGATAATCTCAATATTTTTTTTCCCACGTGTGTACGTAGTACAACTAGTAAATACAGAAACATGTCAGTGGAAATTTCATAATTCGAATGTGTAAGAAAATTACGTAATAATAAGCATACCTTACTTCTGAGGACTCTATTTATCAGAGGTTTCTCTTCCTTAGTAACTCTAATATCCATTATTCTAAAAGTATATTCACTCTTTTTTATCCTTAGAATAAAGTATTATTAGTTAATATTTCACGTTGTTCCAGTAAATATTTTAGAGCTACGAGTATTGCTGTAAAATAGTGATTGACTCTAGGTCAAAACTGAACACACTGCAACTCACGGTTCAGTAGTGCCTCACTATTTTTGGATTACTGATGAATCACTATACCAAGAATCTTAGAAGTTCTTGGCTCAACAGCAGCCCTTTTTTTAAAAAAAATACAACCTTAAAATTTTTTCATATCGACTTCGTCGTTTATCGGTCTTTATTCTATGAAAGAGCAATAAAAAAAAAATAGATCATAGAGAATCATCAATCATGAAAACAAGAAAGCCAGAAAAAATGACAACATCTTGTTTATTACATACACGTAAAAAAATCACCTCTTTACGTGACACAGTATCATGTGATTTGTGGCGCAACTAATATTATCACTTGACTGTAAGTGACATGCGTAGCATTATGGCGCAGCGCGTTAATTTTGAGGACGCGGCCGTCGTTCTAGTCGTTCCGATCGTTCCATGCTAAAGAATCCTCAAAAATTCTACAATGAAAACTGCCATTCAAAAAGTTCATAACAGAATGCATTTCCTGTCTAGCTTCCAAGCCTGTTCATACATCTCTTTTTTCAAATTGTGAGAGAACGAAGAGAACGAAGTAAAAAAATTCAAATACGAAAATTTCACACATTGCATAATCATTAATACTGGATCAATATATATTTCAGAAATATTTATTATAAAATAATAAATATAACATTCATATGAAAAACTTTGGAAAAATATCTTTAAATCAAAATTATACCGAGATTTATACTCATATAGTAGAAAAGTAAAATTTTATTTCTATAACTAGTTTTTAATATATTATAATGAATATCTGTATATCGAGGTCAGATTGTATGTAAGAACTACACACGTCATGCTGCGCGGCATGTTTATATATGAATATTATAAATTAACTAAATATTTACGATACAGTTAAAGAAAAATATAAAATATAGAAATCACTTATAAAATCCTCATTACTTTATAATAATACTTTACTCGGTGATATTGACAAAATATACGTCAATATGAGTAATAAACTTCATTTATTTATTGAACATGCAGAATATGCGAGGCGTTAACATTAAATTCCTATTGGTCACCACAGTATTCTAAATGGCAAAGAACGAAAACAGAAGTAATCATATTGCAGGCATGACCGACTACATGTCAAATAATAAACAAGACCGGAATTCGTCCGATTGTACTGTACTACATAAAGTTCTGCGGGTAACTTTGAAAAATCTTGTTTTACAACTTCCTACGTCAGAAACTATTTTTGTACATTATTATCCTTAAAATAGATTAAATAAAAATAGAAAAATAAAGCAAACATTGTGTTTCCAAAACACTAAGAAAGGAAATACATTCAAATATACAAATTACAAAAGTTCAGATTGTTTTCATATTTTTAAAGTAAACGTGTAACGTATTTATTAACATAAATGGAATTATAATACTTTCATATTGTCGCACAAAAAAAAAAATATTTAGAAAATGAACATTCGGGATAATCTTTTTTAAGGTATATTTTGCAACAATGAAATTCTAATTTAGCTCATAAACTTCCAATGAAATTTTGTCTATGACAATATTTTCGTTTAAAAACCTTAAAATAGGTTCAGTTAATGATAATACATACATATACATACCGTACATAGATATTTTTCTTTTATGCAGAAAATAATTTAATAATTTTTGATAAAAATTTGCTCATTTACATATACAAAAATGGCTTTTTTTTCTTTGCAAAGTAAAAATTGATGAACCCCTGATTTTACCTAATTTTACCTTGTTATTGGTTAATCCGATGCAATGCCTGCAATAAAATGTTACGTCTTATGCGTTGTATGTTCAAATTAAGAAATTAGAATAATAAGATTGGATACACGACATAAAATTCCGGAATCAAAATTTCCGGAAAGTAATCGGTCATTGATTTCCGTTCTTCCGTTAAAAAAACTTTGATCTAATCTATCGATTATTACAAATACATTATTGCAGATAGTGCATATTTTATGCATATTTTTTTTATATAAAGAACGACATAAAATATTCCAAAAAAATAACGACAATAAGTTTTAATTTTAACGATAAAAAAAACCTGTTAACGAACAATTACTAAGATTAAACTTTTATTTTTTTTTTTTTTGTTTGATTGAGAAAAATTTTAAAAGTTTAGTCTTAAAAATTTTTTCACACCCTTTTTTTAAATATAAATCTCATTCTTTTCTCGAATTATATAAATAAACCATCTTCACTCACCTTCAGTACATATAAAATTATCATAAAAAAAAAAACTTATAATCATATATTAAAATCATTATACATATACTTAAAATCTCATACATTTATTATATTTCACATTTCACGTCTTGAAAAATTCTTTTTTAAACAACAAAAACTTACAATAAATATTCATCATGTGGCAAAGATTTTTAGGAGCTTCTTCACTTGTCGCAGTTGTCGCGATAAATACTACTTCAAAAGCCGTTCATCCTCCACAGGATCATCATCACCATCATACTCATCATAATAAAAAGTAAGTTATATCCAAGATTCATCGTTACATATACTACGAAACTTGTAATTAATAATTAACTTTCTTTATAGGGAAGAAAATCATGATTATAATCATTATAATAATAAACCTCATTATCATTTTACATTCTCGAGAAATGGTCAGACTGAAAATACTGTTCCTATAAACAATACTAAATCAAAAAAGTCAAAATCCAGCAAACGACATACAAATAAACACTACTTATAATGATTTTTTTTTGATATTTTGGGACATTTTATTACGTTTTAATTTTTTATTTCGTCGTACTTCCTTTGTAATTTATATTTTTAAATGAATTTCTTTCTTTTTTTTTTTTATCTTTTTTTTTTGGAAAAAAATTAAATGATTATATTAATTTGTATTAAATGTAATTTAAATAAAAAAAAATCATTTCATACTTTTAAAAAATATTTTTTTTCTTTTGTTGGTTAGCATTTACCAAATTAATTTCGTCTTTAAAAAGAGTCCAAACGATAAACTATCAACCAATAGTCATTGACGCTATAAAAAGGTTAGAGGTGAAACAATAAACATGTATATACAAGTTTTTTCCAGATCTTAATTATAAAACTCTCCTGAAAAGTTAAGGCGATTCTTGAAAATGATAACGAACTCTAACTATACTTGTAATAAAAATATTTACGCATTTGTATTAGTTCGATTTCTTCTATTTTTGATACCTTTTATATTTTTAAAAATTTTTGTTATTTATAATTTTTTAACATCAATATTGTGTTATTTTAGAAAAAAGTTTTCCTCGGAGATGGTTACACCAATCACGGGACTGAGACGTTTTCCATATTTAACGGGATTTTTGATTTTCGTTTGCGAAAAAAAATTTTTTTTTCTTCCGCTAATAACGAATTATTATTTATAATGTGATTTTATAATAATTTTAGTGTAAATTATTATATTAATTACGTTAAATTAATTTATTTATTTTGAATGTAACTTTTTTAAAAAAAAGTTATATGATTTCTATAATAAAGTAAGTATTTAATTTTTACTTTTTTTTTATACCAAAGAAAAAAAAAAATAAATAAAAGAAAATATATATTTATACCTCGAAATTGACGAACATTTGGCTCATTTTTTTCGCTGAAAATATATATATATATATATCGGACTTTGAGAACAATTTTTTATCTAGAGTAAAAATTTTTTTAAAATTTTTTTTATAAATACGAATAATAAAATATTAATTTATCATTACTCCTTTTTTTAGATAATTTTTTCGTTAACGTAAAACGAATAACTGTGTTTGATTTCACCCAAGCTAAACCATTCTATGGTTTTTAGCGTCATACACTAAATCAATTCATGATTATAAAGAAGGATTCATGGAAGGAGTCAGTTATCCACCCTTACTACATCACAGTTATACAGTACACCAGAAGAACAAGCTGTCGCAAATGAACTCCGATAATTGTATATGAAATTGGCTTGATATGAACCTGGCATGTGTAATCACGTATATTATTTAACATATGATGAGAACGACTGTTATTCTAATGGTTCAAAGACGATTACTAATTAGAGGGACTAAAAAATGTACTGTACAAAGCTACTAAAATATTTGTAGATTTTTGTTAGCGCTAATCAATAAAAGAAATATGTATATTTTTTTTTTTTTTTTTTTTTTTTTTTAATTTTTTTTTTTTTTTTTTTTTTGTAAGAATTTTTTATTCTAATAAATCTGACGATTCTAATTTTTAAAAGATTTAATAACTTGACGAATTATTGTATTTTAATTGAACAAATTAATGCATTATAAAATATTTTATAAAAGGATTAAAAAAGATTCTTGACAATATATTCGAGAGCGGGAGAAAAGATGTAAAATTTTTATATTATTTTTTATTTTTGTTTTATTAATATGGACAGAATTTTTCTAATATTATATTTTGTTTTATTTTATAAATTGAGACAATGACGGGAGCCATACAAGCCTGGGAGCTGAGTCTTTACAAAAGTGACAAACACGCACACGCTACAAGTTATAAACCAAACCTTCGCAAAGATCGCATTGCCTAATATTTAAAAATCAACACTAGGCATTGTCTGCATTTTTCAATATAGAAGAAGTGAAAGATTCGAGATTAATTAGGAAAAAAATTTCCAATTTTCTATTATTATAATCTATATTTTATATTCCAATCATTAAAACATTATTGCGTGAGGTAACGTTTCAGTCTAAAAATATAACAAGTTATCGTTATTATTTTTTTTTTTTTTTTTTTTTTTTTTTTTTTACTTTATACAGTCAATAGTCAATGAAATTCAGTCTAAATTTCTTAAAACAAGATGATGATGAGATGATTTCATCCTCAAAAATCAAAATCCCTTTTATTTTAATACAGAATTGATTTTAAATAATAATAAGAAAAATATATTGTTTTAATGTAATATAGTAGTGGTCATAAGTATCAAACCCCTCATAATTTAAAGTACAGTACAATATCATTAAAATTTTTTAAGGTTTAAGTGTGATGCTAAACTTGATAACGTGTAGAATTATATCGATGAATTTTAGCTGCAAAATACATTACGTTATGCGTATAGAACTAAGGTGAAATTAAAAATTCTATAATGGCTCTTGAAAATTTATATTTCAAAAAAAATCTATATACCTAGAAGGTTAAGGCATGAAATAATGAAGGAATGGAAATATTATGTTATAAATTCATAGTATTATACATATTATATGGTGGCTGTCACCTATAAACCACACAGTCCGAAAATTTAAAAATCTATTTATTTATATTGTGTAACTTATTTTTATAGTACTTTATTTAAATATAATTTTTGCCGTGTAAGCGGCAAAAATTTTTTTGCTAATATTCCATGGAATTTTTGTGGAATTCATAAAAATTTCATGCAAACTAGTCCGAAATTTTCTATTTTTACTATTATCATTATTAAAATTATCAACTTTTGATCTATAATATTGCTTAATAATATTATTAAATCTTATAAAATAAACCGATAGAAATGTGCAGTTAATGTTGCTCTATCATTTTATCGGTTTGGATTTTTTTTATGTTGTCTAGTTTATGAATTATAAAAGTTTAACGTTACATAATATTAGTGTGGTTTATAGGTGATAGGTTACTTATGGCCGCTATT
>QZLH01000129.1:97701-110027 GCA_003833135.1 Oehlia diaphana | reverse complement strand
CTTTGAATAGAGCATTACTGATTTTTTAGATGAGTGTAAATGGTTCAAGAGACTTTAAAAGAGGTGTGTATTTTTTTATTTGCAAAGTGGGTAACTTCCTAAGTTAAAATTAGAACGGATAACTCAATTGAGTCGGGGAGTTCACAAATTTTACTTAGGAGGGTACTGGATTTGTTTGTTTGAGTTGGGTAAGGGTGAGCAAAGTGGGTAACTCCTAGGAAAATCTAGAACGGATAACTCAATTGAGTCGGGGAGTTCACAAGGTTGACTTAGGAACATTACCTGCTTTTTCTTTTTTACTTTATTTTTATTTTTATTTTTATTTTTTTTATCCCCTTTTTTCTTTTCTTTTTTTATTTTTTTTTTATTTCTGTTCACTTGATAACCAACTCAAGCAGATAATATCCTACTTTGTTGTTAGTAAAGTCTTCTAATTCTAAAGGAGGAATTGGCTATGCCTTCTTTATGATTAAATAAAAATTTGGCACACTATTATTAATTTTTTTTCTCATAATAGGTAAATGCAAAGATTTACAATCACTGGTAGAATGAAGAAAATTCTTAGAGGAGTTTTTGAAAAAGAGTATTAAAAATGTGAAAATTTTTTTTTTGTTTATACTTTATATTTGTTATCTGACTTCTTGTTATAATTATATATTAATATGATGCATTTTCATTCCAAAAAAAAAAAAAAACTTATTAATGTAAAATTATTTAAGTGATTTTCCTTATTAATAATATTTATTTTTTTTAAAATTTTTTAATTTTTAATTTAAGAAAAATACAAAAATTGAGATTAATACTTTATGATAATTTATTGAATTGGGCTTAACTTGTTTTACTTTATATTGGTTAAACTGGTTTAAACTTAGCCCATTTTAAGCCATCAAAACTGGTTATAGGTTTAGTCAAGTTAAGCTTAACGTTAACTTGGCTTTTGTTCAAGCCAAGCCTTTTTACGTATAAATATAGAATTATCTAATATTATTACAAATTCACTGTATTTAAAAACAAATCTATTATCTGAACAATTTTCAATTTAATATCACATCTCCTTTATTTCATTTGTAAAAAATGCATAATAAAATATAATTATATTTTTTTAAAATTTTCCTTTTTTTCAAAAAAAAAAAAAAAAATAAGATGAAAAGTAAAAAATTCTTACATCTCAGAAAAAAAAAAAAAATTATTAAACATCTTGTTTAAGAAAAAAGAAAAGTGAAAGAAGTAAGCCACAAAATGTTGATCCCGTAATACAAGAACTCATTTGTTTATTATGAAAACCACTAAGGTGTGATCACGGCTCACAAGTTTGATTCAGCTCGCATGTGATCTTACAAATATTAATTACAAATTTCTACATAGGAAATAATATTTCAAATATCAATTATTGCTTCTATTAAGATAAAATTATTAGTTTAATATATACTATATACAAATAAATATTAAAACTTTTTTACTGTACTGTACATACCGAATTATCAATTCATTTTCAATATCTTTAATTGGATATGATACATTAATTTCACCATCATTTTCTTGATATGATTTATACCATTTTAATGCTTCCATTTTATTTTTTTGAGTACCTTCACCATTTTTATAACATTCGGCTAATTCATATTGAGATGGTATAAATCCATTTTCAGCAGATTTTTTAAATAATTCAAATGCTATAATTGAATTATTTTGTGCATTATAATTGAATTGATGATAACAAGATGCAAGAAAATGTATAGCTATATTTAATCCATTATCAACAGCATGTTGACAAAATTCCAATGATCTTTCATTATAATTTCTTTCAACGGTATAACCAAGATAATAATAAAATCCAACCTCATAATATCCATTTAAATCATTTTGTTGACTTGATCTCATATACCACTCGAATGCTATATTTATACTTTTATTTACTCCAAAACCTCTATTATAAAAGACTCCTAACATTAATTCATAATATTGTAAAGTAGGATTATTTATAAGATAATTAAAAATTTCTTTTGATCTTGATTCATATCTATCTAATACTTTATTAAAATCAAAAGTTTTTATCCATCCAATCTTATTTCTTTTTAAATAATTTTGGATAATTTCTTCTAAATCATCTCTTAAACCTTTTTCATATTCACTAATACTAGATGATATCATTGATGGTGTACCTAAATATATAATAAAATATTAATAAGATTTAATCAAATACTTTATGATTTATTGGAATGATTGAATGATTGATTTTACTTACTAATTTGACTAGTAAATTGCGCTAAATTCAGTTCGTTAATATTATCATCAATTGTTAAGTATGATCGTGATTGTAAATTATTTTCACTATTCAATATATTAGAACTATTAGAATTTGTTTCATCACTATAAATATTTATTCTAAAATCAACCGTAGAATTAGCTTTAGAAAACCGTTTCAATGTATCGTAAACTTCTTCAGCATTCGGTCTTAAATCTGGATCATTATCCCAACATTTCTGATAAAGTTCAACATATTCTAATGGTGTATCATTCATTGGTAGTTCTCTATATCCATTTGCAATCCTATAACATAAAGTAGTTCTTGAAATACTTGAAAAAGGAGGATACCCGCTTGTTATTTCCCATAAAAGAATTCCTAAACTATAAATATCAGATCTTTTGTCTCTTACATAATTATCAACAACATAACATTGCGGTTCAATATATTCTGCCATCCCCCAAGCTGTTGAATTTGATGTGATTTCACCCGTTAAATGTTTAGATAATCCAAGGTCCGCGATCATCAAGTTATTATTATCAACCAATATATTCTTTGCATGCTATAAAAAAAATAAATAATTTTAGAGAATATTTAAAAAAATTTTAATTAAAGGATAAAAAAATTTATTACCAAATCTCTATGAATAATTTTTCTAGAATGTAAACATTTCAATCCACAAGTAATTTCTGATGCCATCCGAATTTTATCATCCCAATTAAGTGACTTAAAATTATTTTTTAAATATTCTCTTAAATTTCCACGATTAGCGTATTGTAACACCATTATATAATTATTTGTTATTGGTTCTAGTATTATAAGATAAAAATTAATTAGGTAAATTAAATTAATAATATTATTTAATACATTTAAAGTGGTTAAAGAAATGTCAAAAATATCCAACCTTTTGTAATTCCTAAAAATCGATTTATATTCGGATGAAAATTGACTTTTCTTAAATTTCTTAACTAAGTTTAACGTACGTTAATGGATTATTTATTTCGAACAATAATAATGAAATCGTCAAATATAATAAATCATTATGATGAAGAGAATAAATCTTATGATAATAAATATTGAATATAAAAAATATATACTGTACCTCTTTAAGAAATCTATTCATATCATCTTGATTAGATGAATTATTTACGATAATTTTTAATGCTATTTTAATATCACAACTTTTCCAATCAGCTTTATTCACAATTCCGAATGCTCCTTCGCCAACTTTTTCAAAATTACTAAATTCATCATAATCAAAATAATTTATGTCATCATCCCTTATTTTCATATCGATCCACTCGCTTAATGAGGTCATATTTTACAAGAAATTTTTTTTTTTTTTTTTTATTAAAAAAAAAAAAAATAAAGAGAAGAATTATTTTTTTATCATGAAAGAAGTTCATTCGGAAAGTTTGATATTTTGTAAATACAACACGGGGATAGACGACAGATTAGTAAACCGTTAAAAGCTGATCTTTCTAAAATCATAATCTTGCGTTTTGTAGAACTTTTATTTACAGATGAAACGGTAACATGTGATTTTTTTAACGGATTGAAGGATAAATGCATGAAATAAGGTAGAAAGTGCATAAACCAGTTAACATATTATTTTTGTGAAACGATATCGTGTGAATCTGTAATGATTTTTTCATGCGACAAAAAATTAACGTTCAACGAAATATAATAATTTACTTTCTTACTTCTTGTGTCAATAGATGATATAAAATGTTAAAATCGATAAATTTATTATTTTATACACGACATTTAGAACAAACAAAACATCATATTTTACATATACAGTATTTTTTTTTTTATTGTATTTTATCATACATTAGAATATTAAGATATTATGCCTGCATATATAACTTAAATAATTTAAATATGCAAAAATATGTGATTCAAAATAATATAAATATGAGTTTTTTTTTTTACTTTTCCACATCATTATTATTATTATCATTATTGTTGTCATTATCATTATTTCTTCGTTTATCAGGCTTACGACGATCTTTTAATGCTTCAAATATACGACCTATTATGCCTATAGGTAATTTTACTGAAATTGTAATAAGTTTTAAGAATGGTATTAATGTATAATTGCCTTCAACTTCCCTTTTATACAAAATCTAAGATCAAAAAAAAAAAAAAAAATTAATTACGTATTTCTTTAAATAATAAAAGTACTGTATATATTAATTTTTACAAACCTGAATAACAAATTGAGGTATATCTGCGATAATAGAACTTATGACACAACCCCATAATATCATGGTCTTAGAATCATCAGAAAATGGAGCATTAAATTTTTTCATCCTAAAAATCTCTGAATAAAGTAATTTCAACGTTGACATATCAGCTCCTGCAAGTACTGCGGCTGTTGCCGCTAATGATGAATTATCATAAAACCATCGTCTAAATTCTGTGGAACCCTTCTTTTTTTCATTAAGTATAATAATAAGCGAAAGTACAATGTTTACAATCACTGGACCTATCAAAAATATGACACTGTAGAAAGGAGGAACGAAAATTATAATAAGTTAGAAGGTTTTAATTTGTATTATGTATTAAATAAATTATTTACCTTGGCATAAAAAGTGAAGGAACATCTTTCCCTTGATTTTTGACAAAAAGTGCATCGAGAATAAAATCCAATAAAGTCCATGGTATCGAAAGTATAACGTCATTCATTGCCTAATAATATGATGTATATCGTACGCGAACGTTTATTAATAATCATATTATTAATAAATTATAATAATATTCAAGATAACTTATCACATACCTTTCTATTTAAACAAAAAGATATTCCATAACATAAAACGAGAAACAACCCGAATAGGACAAGTCCGAAACCTCCAACTATTTATAAAACAGAAAAGTAAGGGAACGAACTCAAAAAAAAAACAAATAAGATAAAACAAAAACAAAAAAAAAAGATTTCACCAATTATTTGTTAACTTACAGGTATATTGAAGAACTACTGCAGTTGAAGGTGCTCTCTTTTCGATATTATTGTGTGATGGTGAAAATTGTTTGTCGTTGGATTCAACTTCACATAATGAAATTTGGATAAAATATAATAAGAATGATAGTAATAGAAAATTAAAGATTTTGGGGGATTTTGAATACATTTTTTTGAAGATATTTTTTTTTTTTGTATGAAAAATAAAAACGTAAACGAGTTTTTTGAAGGGAAAAAAAAAGGTACTTTACGATATATATATATAGAAGACAATTTTATTTGTGATATGAAGTCGAAACATGCATGAAACAACGATTATAAGTAATAGATTTAATCATTTCTTTCTTTTTTGACAAAAATATTGATGGGGTACAAAGTATATTTGGATTAATGAGCACAGAAAAGCTTCCTTTTGTTAATTTAGTTAAAACAATTACATTGTAATCATATATAAAGCGATAATGGATGATACTTGTTTAAAAAGGTATTTTGCGTAATATAAACTAAATATAGGGGAATTGCGTTTTAGATGTAGTAGAGGAATCCTTTTATTTAAACTAACGCTAACTAATAATTTGATTAACCGGAAGATCCGATCTTGATATTTTTTTTTTTTTTTTTTTTGGTATAACGAATGAAAAAAAAAAGAATCAAATCATTATTCGCTAAAAGAAATGGTATAAAATATAATTGTTCAACAAATATGAAGCTGAAAAGGAGGAAAATGTCATTTAAGGAAGTTGGTTCATTAAATATACAATTAACATACCTTATTAATAAATCTAAAACATATACTTCCCGAAATTAAGCATCGCATGCTTAATGTTGCCCAAAGTCATAAGTGCCGATCAAAATTGTCTTAATGCGATTATGCGACCCGAGCACTCAATATTCAGGGGATGCTTAATTTCGGTTATACGAACTGAAAAACAAACGAAAAGTTAGGTTAATCCTTATTATACAAGTATGAAAATTATTGGTTCCTTTAATTGGATATCGAATGTTTCAAGATTTACATTCGAATTACTAAATAGGTTTAAATGATTGATCGTTGTGTGATTTACATGAAACTTAAGGAGGATGAAATTGCCCAAAAAAAAAAAAAAAAATAGTATTGTGGTTGTTGTGATTTATTTACTTTATTTATGCAAATATTAAATGAACCTATGAAATTAACATGCATAAATTAGTAAAATTATTTATTGGATAACAACTAATTTTTTGGGTAAAGTTTCTGATAATAGGGTACAATGGTAAGATCCGAAAAGGAAATTTGCGTGTATTATGTTACACATTTTACGGGTTTCATGGTTCCATCAAGCCGGAATATTTTAAATAATATACTTGAAATAGTAATATTTTCTTGATCGTCAAAATAAAAATTATAAAATGTATTTATTAATTTATAAAATATTGTACGGTAAGTATATCGCAATAAATAATAAATCGCGAACAAAGATTTTATTCTGTATGAATTATTGCTTAATAATGTCACAATATATAAAAGACAAACATGCAATTCATTAATCATAATTTCATAGAGTTTAACGAATTTTTTAAAAAAGGTTACCCTCGAAATTTGTTCCCAATTTTAATTAAGTCATGTGATTCTTTGTTCAATAATTCTTATTTTATAATATTTATTTAGACATGGCTCCTTTGTTATAGTTGATAATTGTTTACCTTTTTTAAATAATTTAATGAGTTTAATACAAGGATATTATGGATTTTTGTTTGAATATATATTTTCTTTCTGATAAAACATAAAAATTAATTTTCTTTAAAATATTCGAATTTACTTTTTAGTACAGACAAATTCCTTCTGCATATTAATAATTTTTTTCTTTATTTACTCTGAATAATTATTATTATTATTTTTTTTTTTTTTGTAAATTTTAATATATACAATATATTCACGACTAGTTTAAAGATGACAAGCCAAATTTTATTTTTTAATGTACGACTAATTTTTGTACCCGTGTAATATTTGTAATATTTTGTACGGTATGAAGTAATGAAATCAATGTATTAAATCGAATAAATCGAAAATTCACATGCTTATCTTTATTATGCAAGGAGTTATTTCATTTGTCAAAATCTTTATGTTCAAACTTATATCTTTATAATTTCTAATTACCAGGGATGAAATTTAACAAAGTCCGAACGTCCCATTGAATTGGATAAATATCTTTTACCGCAGTAATAACCAGTGATATTTATAGTATAAATAGCGTTAAAGTATGACGTAAAATTCCATTTATACTCGTTCATTTTAAAAGAATAAAAGGAAATTCAAATCATATTTCATTATAATGTAATAGAATTGTGAAACAAAAATAAGAGTGTCATATGCTTTATGTATAACACATATAATATATTGTTTGGTAAACACTTATTTTCATTATTATACTGTAAATACCCAATTCTTTCCTTTCACTGCTTTTTTTTTTTTAAAAAAAAAACAGTTATTAATGATGAGTACCGATATTCAACTAAAAAAATCAATGAACCTAAAACATAGAATTTTATTACGAAAATTAAAGTTACTTTTATTTGCGATACAAAATGATAATCTATCATTTAAATTTACCGATGCGGATTTAAATGATGTGATCGGAAAAAATAATGTCAATGTTGATGTCAATTTTCAAATTGAATCAACCAAATTAAAAGAACCTACATCTGGCTTTGGAATAACCGAATGGAATTCTTCTAATACTTCAAAATTCTTACCGATGTTATGGAAAAGCTTCACACATGTTTTTTTGAATACTTTAGAACATGAAATCATGAATAAAGGTGCAGAAAAAAGGCCAGTATGGAATTTTGATTTCACTGATTGTTGTGCTTTGACGAATGTCAACTAATGTATCAAGTCCTTAACATTTGACCTCATCCCAGTTTTCGTTTTATCCATGAAGAACACCTCAAGTAAATCTTCTTACTCGGTAATAAATTTAGGGATTGGAATCGATTAATCGAAAATTGACAAAACATAGTAAAATCGATTCTCGAGAATCGATTCTTAGCAATTTTTTACATATAAGTTAACCTAACTACAAAGTAAGTTTTTCATGCCGGCCAAGTGCTGATTATTTTTGCTGAAATTAGAAACTGATTCAAAGTCAGGTTGGTCGTCTATAAGAAAAATCTTGAAAAGATTCGATTTTCGATTCCAATCCCTAACTCGGTTATTACAAATGCACGTGGAATTTATCTAATTGTCATAATAGTTGTCGCTCCTTCTGATAATCGACGAGTAATAAAGCGTCAACAGGGTTTAATGGATGCGAAACGCTTAAAGAACAATTTCGCCTCGCAAATATCAATAACGAGAAAGTTGTTTACATTCTCGGCGCATTTATTATGAATGAAACTGAAATGAATAAAAGTACCATCTGCGGATGAGAATTATCTTGTTAACAAACAGGTAATCAATGAAGTTTATTAGAGGCATCTCGGCCGGTAATGAATCTTCAAGAAGAGATGTTACAACAAGGTAAAAAATATTTTTATTAGCGGTAATAAAAGTTTTCATTTGCAATTTAATATATTCACTAAAAGTCGATCAAATTTTTTTAAAGATATTGACGATTGCGAAAATCTTGTTATTGAAGAGTTATCCGAAGAAGAAATGGATGGACAATCTTCAAATCAACAACAAACATCTGATCGCAAAACTTTATTATATATTTTGGTTCAAGTCATAGTATTAATATTAGCAATAATTCATAAAATAAATTTTACTTAGGATGAGAATCTTACTGGCTAAATTATTTAATTAATTATTACTGTAATTAAATTATTTTATTTACTTTATTAGATATGAATAATTTATAATTATATTAAAATGAAAATTCATATATATTATTATACTGTATTATTCATCATAGTCAGTGGCATTGTCAAAATAAAATACTAACAAAAAAAATTTTTTTAATGGTATCCAATTACAGCAAAAAATCAAAGTTCAGGCGGGGAGGATTAATCGGTCCAAGCCTAACGACATCTCCATTCTTTCTTTACTACAATCGAATTTTTAATAATAAAGTATAGCTAAATGTCATAAAGTCCTGATAATCAATTATAATGAATAATATTTATCAAAAATGTTGGTTTTATTCTTTAAAATATATTAGTTGTTATTTTTAATCTTAATTTAAAATATAAAACGTAGTAGTTGTTTTACTGTTTCTACCATTTATGTTAGCGATATAGTAAAAGTTTCGATTTTCTTGATGGTATAAATCGTATCAGTATTAAAATTATTTTCAATAATTTTTCGCTATGTTTGTTAAAATGTAAACTTTTCATTTATATTATACAACGAACCCCATCCAAAATTAAATCCATTATTATCATGACTTGTAATTGATTTTATTTACTATCTGACTTATTTCATATTTTGAGTATCTTCACTATCTTCAAATTAAAAAAAAAGAAAAAATAAAATTATTTGACGATCTGTATTAAATAGTTAATAGATGAGGGAGTAGCTATATATTGTATATCGGTCACAAACTCTACATCCAAATAAATGTGTTATCATTCTGATATTTTTGATCATGCATTAATTAATAATATCATAAATAAACTTTCTATACTTTCTATAAATTTCATTTTTATGCTATTTAATCCACTTTATAAGCTTTATTTAAACTTCTCCTACAAACTATTCATTTATACCACATTTTTTACTCCACTTTATTATATCAATCATGTGTTATTGTTATGCCTAATAATAATAATATCGGTCTATGAAAATCTGCATGATGAATTTTCTGACGAATTGTATAATCGATAACCAATAATATTTTCAGTATAATCATCTCCTAATGAACTTTTACTTATGAAATGTTTAGGAAAAATTCTTTTCGTTAATATGATATAAAAATTGAAAGAATTTTTCAGAAAAGAAAAAAAAAAAAATTTTTTTTTCCGTGATTTTAACCTTGATTAAGACTAAACTTGTTATTCGATCATATTTGATTTAATAAATGTAATTGTAATCCAATTTGAACTTTTAAAATAATGAAAACGCGTAAATAACTGAATTTCTTTTGTATTTTAACTTGAATTACCACATTGTAATCATCTGTATTATCTAATATTAAGGAAAGTAGAAAAATTAAGACGAAAAATTAAAACCATTTTTTTTAAAAATAAAACTCTTCACGCGTTTAGGTTCATTAAATATGAAAATAACCACAAAATTTTGTAACATTATACAGATTTAGAATTATTTCATATTGTTATACACTTATACTAATCCCACAACTGATGTAAATATTAATAAATTTTCCAGGCAACACACAATAATTTAAGCCCCCTAAGTTTGCAAAATAAAAAATAACACCTTTTCCTTTAAAAACAGCCCAGTTTCTTAAACAAAAAATGATGAAGAAGTAGTAATGCCCTATAAAAAAAGAAAATTCGGAATTTGTCCTGAAAAGTATGGAAAATGTCCGGAAATTTTCCGTGCGTCTGGAAAACATTTGGAAACGGTCACGTTTTGGAACACTTTCCGGACGCACAAATTCCAGACATTTTCTTGACACTCCAGAATTTGTCCAGAATTTGTCCAGAATCGAGCATCCGGAAAATGTTCCAAAACATGACCGTTTCCAAATGTTTTCCAGACGCATGGAAAATTTCCAGACATTTTCCATACTTTTCAGGACAAATTCTGAATTTTCTTTTTTTATAGGGATGATGATATCCAAGGTATAGGTAATTTATCCTGCATTACATAAATTTTTTGCCTGATGTATAAGATATTAGTTAGTAGTGTGAACATTTTATTTAGGATAAAGGAAGGCACATAGCTGGTTCTTTATACTAGAACCAACAGACCTTTACCAACAACAAACTCAAGTCAAACTTAGGACACCTCAGATAGAAAGAAATTATACCAATCTACCCAAGTGGTTCTTGCTGTCACAAAATGATACCATGCTACCTAAGTGGTCCCTACTGTCATGGTCCTTCAGGATACCACTGTTACAGAAAGATGATACCATGCTACCTAATATATGGTTCCTACTGTCATGGTCCTTCAGAATCCACTGTTGATACCTAAAGTCCTAAGCCCCCTAAGTTTGCAAAATAAAAAATACACACCTTTTCCTTTAAATCAGCCCAATTTCTTAAACCCAAAAATGATGAAGAAGTAGTAATGATGATATCCAAGGTATAGGTAATTATCCTGTATTACATGATTTGAAATGTTGGATTTTTTGGATTTCTTGTCTGATATATAAGATATTAGTTAGTAGTGTGAACATTTTATTTAGGATAAAGGAAGGCACATAGTTGATTCTTTATAACAGAATCAATAGACCTTTACCAACAACAAACTCAAGTCAAACTTAGGACACCTCAGATAGAAAGAAATTATACCAATCTACCCAAGTGGTTCTTGCTGTCACAAAATAGTACCATGCTACCTAAGTGGTCCCTACTGTCATGGTCCTTCAGGATACCACTGTTACAGAAAGATGATACCATGCTACCTAATGTATGGTTCCTACTGTCATGGTCCTTCAGAATCCACTGTTGATACCTAAAGTCCTAAGCCCCTTAAGTTTGCAAAATAAAAAAATACACACCTTTTCCTTTAAATCAGCCAGTTTCTTAAACCAAAAAATGATGAAGAAGAAGTAATATGATTTCCAAGTATAGATATTAATTTTTTAAAATTGCAAAAAATATTGGATTTTCAAAAAAATAAATTACAAAAAATATTGATTTTCAAAAAATAAATTGCAAAAAATTGTTGTGTAATAGTAAAAAAATATTGTTCAAAAAAAAATAAATTGCAATTTTGATTTTAAAAAAAAAAAAAAAAATTACAAATTACAAAAAAAAAATATTTGGCAAATTGCAGACCTTTAAATAAAAAAAAAAAATTGCCTTTGCATCATTTTCAATAATACTGAATAATATTAAATCATCTTTATTAATATTCCTTCTTTAAAATAATTATGCATTGATATTGTTACGCGAAATTTTGCTCACATGATTTCCGACGATATATGACGATCCGATATGAACACAGTACATTTGTGTACATGTCGATTTCTGATATTATGTGCCGATTTTTATCGATATATAATT
>QZLH01000129.1:38445-87163 GCA_003833135.1 Oehlia diaphana | reverse complement strand
AGTATTGAGTAAGAATCCCGTTGATAAACGAGTGTTTATACGATATAATATCGCTAGTTATCCAACTCTTAATTACCGTTATAGCCGGTAACAGAAGCTTAATTTTTCATTCCACGGATATCCAATAAATATATTATCCATAAAATGAAAAAAAAATCCAAATATCAATGAACGATGACAGGAACCCGGAAAACTAATTCAATAAGCATTTTTTAAAATTTTGGTACTTAAGACGTTTAAAAGTTTTACTTTTATTGCTTTTATTGTAACTTTTATCATAAAAGCACTAATTACGAATATGATAATTATTGTATAATAAAGTAATTCATTGAGGAAATAAGAAAATTTAATATGTCTTATAAAATTTATAACCAAAGGATAACTTTACTAGCCCTATTCTGCACGTTATCTAACTGCCTTTATGGATAAATTTATCAATTTGTAGCAAAATCGCATAAATTTTTACCGAACATTCTTTAAGATTAAATCTTTTTTATTCAAGTATTATTGTACAAGTATTAGACGTATTAGACATCAATATTGTACAAATCTTGAACATTGTCAATTAGCTAAATTTTGGCATTATTTCTTCATAATTTTTTTTATCTCAAGCAAGAAGTAATTAATATTAATTCATTTTATGGTGGTACAATAATATCTAGTAGGATATCTTAACTACAAATAACTAATTTATCAATCATCATTTGTTTATTATTTAATTGCTAATACGCAAATTGAAACCCAATTTTAAACTTAATAATCTAAAATAAACACTTTGCATTATTCAGAACATGTAGTTTAGGGCGATGCAGTATATAATAAAGTTTCAAATTTGATTTTTGCAAAGTTATTTAGTTTGAAAAATCAAAAAATTTGGAAAATTCAAAAAAAAAAAAAAATGGAAAAAATGGAAATTTTGCGTACTAATTTTTGCTGTTTTTAACGCTATTAAAACATAAATAAAAACTTTTCTACTTAATTTTTTTTGAAGAATACAGTAACAGATATTCAAAAATCAAAAGTATATATATACTGTATACATATATTTTTAATAACTCGAATGAGTAAGTGGCAAAAAAAAATACCGCACCGCAAGTAATTTCAAGTGAATCATTGGACTGCACATCCGGACCTGAATTTACATGACTGCAATAATAATAGACATGACTAGACTCAGAAAGATCGTTGGACTGGGCATAACCTTGAACTTGAAATGAATTTTGGCATGAATTTATCATTTGTAAAAGCTTAAACTATGACAAGTTTTATAATCTAGCCAATGTTTCATTATATAAATTGTACAAATATTTCTCCGGTCATTAACTATACCCCATATTTCACTCGGCAATCTTAAAAATTTTTGTTTATTGTTCATAAACGGCAACAATAAAACACATGATGGTGAAAATAGAGTTAAAGCAAACGATGAAAGATCAGATTAATGTAGCACATGATCCATTTGTGCAAGGCGCGTGCTTTAATACTATTAGTCGGATATACACACTCGCATGATGTATATTAAATCTGAAATTTTTCAAAAAAAAAGAGGATAATTTGATTCAAGATAGGCCTTTACTTCAATTGGATCTCCTCCTATAAGATCAAATACTGGAAATTTACCAATTATACCACAGAATATTTGAAGCATTCTTTCGGTTGTATAATTAATTCTTCCAAACAAGTAAAGGATATTTTTTGATTGCAACTTTTTAAGGACATTTTCTGCGGTTAGGCCATATGGATCACCTTTTGGATTATCTATCATATTTAACGGTATAAAATTTTTACCATGTGGTGGAGAATCACCAATATGAAGAAGAACACGAGTATTACTTTTCCAATTCATTTTGGTTATTGCTTCATTAAGACCTCCGAGAACATCCTCTGGAGGATCGCCACCACCGTAAGGTAATACACTTTGCAAATATGTTGTAAATTGCTCATATTGGTCGGTAAAATCTAAAGATTCTAGACGATCCTGTTTATCAATATGATCTCAATAACACAAAAGCCGACCCGAAGTTCAATGCTTAGATTTGTATGTTTAAGGTAGTTTGTCACCTGCAAGATACAATCTCTAGCAGCAGCAATATAAGGCCCCATAGATTTAGTGCAATCTAAAACAAAGCAAATATCAACTTTCATTGAAAGTTTGATGCTATTGAGCGTTTTGGATATAGCCTTTTCTCGCAAAAATGTAACTATAGTCCTTAATTCATTTTCTGTATTAGAGGTTACTGTTGTATCAGAAGACAGAGTATCCGCCTCATAAGCATAACGTTTCAAATGTTCTTCAGTGAGATTTAATTTTTCTAAATCAGATGCCATTGAAGAGGGGATAGAGGTAGATATCCTATTAGAATCTTTAACCTTTAAGTTTATTGGCTTTTCTTCAAAAGAAAAGGTATTTATCTCATCAGCACATAATTTCAGACGTTCTTCAGTGAGGTTTAGTTTTTCGGTATCATTAGAACGTGAAGGGGTAGTTGAAGTGGTAGTTATAGTGTCAGCATTTTTGGCTTTCGCCCGTTTTTTTGATTTTTTTTTCAGACAGAACCACTTTGACATATTTTTTTGAATGTCAAAAAATAATAAAAATTATTTTTTAAAAAAAAAAAAATTCTCAGAATTTGATAAAATTTCCAAATTAGTTAAAATGACAAATCAATGCAAATAAAAAAGATTGGTGCATGTTCAATGACGATGACTCATATATATATATATCTGATTAATCTGAATGACAATGACTTGCATTTCGTCCTCATTTCGTTATATTTATAAATATGTTTTTTAAAATATATTTTTTATTATCATACATTTATTATTTTTTTCTTTATCTGTTATCCGGATGTTAAATGAAATAGAAGTTACTTTCATAACAATACATTCGCTGTATTTAGTTAATATTAGCTAATGCGTATAAATTATCCAAATTCTTTTTTAAACGGTAAAATCATGTGATCAACAACGTTGAAATGATCAGTAGATGAGAATTGATTAAAAAAAATAGTCGATTTTTATTTTTTACTCAAGGTTTTTTAAATTTATAATTTAAAGTAACCTAGAATGGTAAATGATTTGGAAGTAGTTTTTTTTTTAACTCATTTTTTTTTATTTGAGTTTCTAATTAAGTGGTACACAGACTACTAATTAATCAAAACTATGTCAGTGACATTGATTTTTTATTTTTCATGTTACATAAATTAAAATTTTTAAATTATTATTGACCGAATAAGTTTACAAATAATATATTTGCATTTTTTCCCGCCTATCATCGATGAGATTTCCCGGGTTAAACTTTCAGATATTGTTTGCTTTTGGCACTTTTTAGCCTTAAGTTCCATCAAATCTAAAGCATTGCAACCGAATTCAGTAAGCGAGACGCTTGATAATCTTAACTTTGATTGTTGATGGTAGTTGTCATATTTGGATGAGTTTTGATATTCTATTTATTAAGGAGACCTTCTTCTTGTTGTTAGTAAAACTTGGTTTATTTTACGTAATCTTTGGCATTTTGTCTATTATAATAAAATTACTTTATAATTAATATACTTAAAAATGTTTCACTACATAATGTATCCAAAATTTTATGGCAAGTTTGTAAACAGGTTGAGAACAAAATTACGTTTAAATATTCAAATATTTTTCTTCATCCTATAAAACTTTAGATATTTTATTGCAAATTTACTTTTAAATAAATTTATCAAATTATTAGCCCCCCGAGCTATATATATAGAGGTAAGGTGCAGCCAAAAAAATTTACTATTAGCTCTACGCATTTTTTCAGGGCCGGAATTATAATAATGCCAGTCGCGTCTAAAAAAGGAAATAAATTCCGGCCGGCATTATCTATAAAAGGAAAGATCTACATGATTAATTTGGTCAATTCTACGCAAACCCTTACTTATGTATAGCTCGGGGTCCTAAATTATTTTTAAAATATTTTGTACCAATAGAAACGTTAACTATTTTGAGCTAATTCTTAAGAAAAGTTTCAAACAAAAAGAAAGTTGAAAAAGGAACACAATATTTAGAAGAATTTTTCAAAGTTCCGAGTTTATTTCATAATAAATTATCATTAAAATTATCAAAAAGCCTATTTAATTAATTTATAGCTTAATATCATAGTAAAAATCTGAAAATCAATGTTGCTGACATAGTTCTGGTTAATTAGTCTGTGTACCACCCTAGTTTCTCATGCAAAATAACAGGATGGTAATGTATCAAGAAAAACAATTTTACAATTAATGAGGATTTTTTTTTTCATTTTTAAATGTCATGTTTAGAATTAATTGAATTGTGAACAGGAAAACGCGTGATACGTCTGCGCCTGCGACTGAATTTTATGAAATTATAATGCTAACGAAAAAAAATTGGTTTTTCTTCGGAATGATGCGATCGGACGTTGAAATTTTTTCCTTTAATTCCAACCCGATTTTTTTTAATATTAAGTATTTTTATTTTAAAGAAATGAAATATTCTTATTTTAAAGTAAAAATTTAAATTTGTTACACAAAATATTAAATAAAATATATTCACATGAAGATATGATAGGACCCGAGCTATACATAGAAAGGGTCAAAAGGGTCAGGTTCTGGTTATTTGCTTATAATGAGCTAAATCATGAAAATCACTTCCATTTGTGGATAATGCCGACCGGGTATCATTGTGATTCTGATCATCTTGTAATTCTTATATGTGATACCGTGATACGTAAGATCTACAGAATATTTATAACCCGTGTAAAATGACGTTTGTTTTTCTTTTCAATTAGGTTTGTTTCATATAATAATTTAGAAAATGGCAAAAAGCTCCAATAGTAAAATTGCCGATACTAACAAATTGGCTCAATGGATTGAGGATGGCATTACCGAAGGTTATATTAATCATCATGATTACACTGAATTTCAAAATATTCAATATATAGATTCTGGAGCATTTGGTAGTGTTTATCGGGCTACTTGGAAAAATCGAGATACATTTTTTGCACTTAAATCCTTTAAATTCAATAATGATAAATGTGTTATGAAAGAAATTGTTAATGAGGTATATAAAATTATTTTAAAATTATTATTATTTTTAATCAAATATATACTTAGTTTTCTTTTTAGGTAAAATTATTATGTAAAGTTAATTCTCACAAGAATATTATTCAATTTTTTGGGATTACTAAAAGAGAGAGTGAGTAGTAACTTATATTTAAAACTTGATTTTAAGAAACCACAAATTTAATAATTTAATTATTTTATTAGGTAACGAAAATATAGATCCAGACTATTTACTTATTCTTGAATATGCAGATGGTGGTACATTGAGAAATTATTTAAGAAATAATTTTGACAAGTTAGATTTGGATATTAAATTACAGTTTGCCATTCAAATTTCTAATGCTGTCTCATTTATACATCAAGAAGATATTATTCATCGTGACCTTGTAAGTAGTATTTTCTTATTCTAATTTACATCTAACATAATGTGTACTAAAATAATAATTATATTTATTCCTAATAAATAGCATTCTAAAAATGTGTTAGTTCATAAGCAAAATATTATCAAATTAGCAGATTTTGGACTTTCACGTAGAATAGTAGAAGTATCATCAAATAATGACATTTTAGGAATGATTCCTTATATCGATCCACAACTTCTCAAGAAACAAATGAACGATAAAAAAAAATATAAAGCAAATAAGAAATCAGATGTATATAGTGTTGGTGTACTTCTATGGGAAATATCATCTGGTCAAGTACCATTTAAATCTTATAGTGAGCATTATCAAAGACTAGCATTAATGTCAGAAATTACAGATGGAAAAAGGGAAATTCCAATTTCTAGTACACCAGTTGATTATATTAATATTTATACAAGTAAATTACTTTACTATACTATTTATTCACTCTACTAAATTAATAATATCATTTGTTTAATTTATTTGATATTATTACTAACTTTTATTTTTTATTTTCAAAATATTTTTCTAGAATGTTGGCAAAATAATCCAGATGATAGACCAGATATACAACAAGTAGTTTCAGACCTAAAATTAATTAATTCAAAAACAAATGAAAAAGAAATTTACAAGAAAACTGTAAATGTTATTAAAAATGAGATAACAATTAATAATGATAATAGTATTAATGATAGTTCGTTAAAATTAGGTATTAATTATTCATTACAAACCAAATATGATAAATTAATAGAGGAATATAATAATATGCAAATTGAAGAAAATTTAATGACAAATAATAATAATATTGATTTAAATAATGAAAATGAAACCATAATTAATGAGTTATTTTTACTATATGAGGGAGCCACTCAAAAAGGAATTTGTAAGAATGATTATATTCAGTTAATTAAACAAAATATAACATCAAAAAATAAAAATGAAAATGAAATATTTAATTATTTATTAAGTAATAAGAATAAACAAAAAAATCTAATTCTTTTAGCAAATTTTTATAAATTTGAAATAGGAACTGAAAAAAATGAAACAAAAGCATTTGAATTATACAAAGAAGTAGCTGAAAAAGGTAATATTAATGCAATAAATTATCTTGGATATTGTTACCAGCATGGAATAGGTACTGAAAAAAATGAAATAAAAGCATTTGAATTATATAAAGATGCATTTGAAAAAGGTCAGATTGATGCAATATATAATCTTGGAGAATGTTATTATTATGGAATTGGAACTGAAAAAAATGAAACAATGGCATTTAAATTATATAAAAGAGCAGTTGAGAAAAATAATATTAATGCAATACATGATCTTGGATATTGTTATCAACATGGAATAGGAACCGAAAAGAATGAAATTGAAGCACTTGAATTATATCAGAATGCAGCTAAGAAAGGCCAGATTAATGCAATATATGATCTTGGATATTGTTATCAACATGGAATAGGGACTGAAAAAAATGTAATTAAGGCGTTTGAATTATATAAAGCAGCAGCTGAAAAAGGTCAAATTGATGCAATATATAGTCATGGATATTGTTATGATTATGGAATAGGAACTGATAAAAATAAAAGCAAAGCATTTGATTTATATAAAAAAGCAGCCAAAAAAGGTCAAATTAAAGCAACATATAGGCTTGGATATTATTACAAACATGGAATAGGAACTGAAAAAAATGAAACCAAAGCATTTGAACTATATAAGGAAGCAGCTGAAAAAGGCCAGATCGATGCAATATATGATCTTGGCTATTGTTATCAAAATGGAATAGGAACAGAAAAAAATGAAAATAAAGCATTTAATTCATATAAAGCAGCAGCTGAAAAAGGTCATATTAATGCAATATATGATTTTGGTTGTTGTTATCAAAATGGTATAGGAACAAAAAAGAATGAAATCAAGGCATTTAAATTATATAAAGAAGCAGCTCAAAAAGGTCAGATTAATGCAATACGTGATCTTGGATATTGTTATCAAAATGGAATAGGAATCAAAAAAAATGATAATAAGGCATTTGATTTATATAAGAAAGCAGCTGAAAAAGGTCAGATTAATGCAATGTATGATCTTGTATGTTGTTACCAAAAAGGAATAGGAACTGAAAAAAATGAAATTAAAGCATTTGAATTATGTAAAAAAGCAGCCGAGAAATGTCATATTAATGCAATGCGTGACCTTGGATATTGTTACGAATATGGAATAGGGACCAAAAAAAATGAAATTAAAGCATTTGAATTGTATGAAAAAGCAGCTGAAAAGGGTCAGATTGATGCAATATATGATCTTGGATGTTGTTACAAAAAAGGAATAGGAATTGAAATAGATGAAACTAAAGCATTTGAATTATGTAAAGCAGCAGCTGTAAAAGGTCAAATTAATGCAATCCATGGTCTTGGATATTGTTATCAACATGGGATAGGAACAGAAAAAAACGAAATTAGAGCATTTAATTCGTATAAAGCAGCAGCTGAGAAAGGTCAGATTGATGCAATATATGATCTTGGATTTTGTTATCAAAATGGAGTAGGAACAGAAAGAAATAAAATCAAAGCATTTGAATTATATAAAGAAGCAGCTGAGAAAGGACATATGGATGCAAAGAAAATGCTGTTATTATAGAATATAAACAGATAAAAACTTGATATTTAATGAAATCTCTTTGCTAACAACGTTAATTTTCATAATGAATTGTGCGATCCTTTACAAGGTATTTTTAAATTTAAAATATATAGTACAATATCCCCAACAATATTTGTAAAATACATATTCTTATGAATATTTGGTTTTCACAATATCTAATTTATACATATATACTAATGTACAATAAATTTTGCAATTAATTAATAAAAAATAAACTTGTGGGATTATTATTTGCTAAATATTTTAGCAAATATATAATTAAATTGAATGTAAATAGAATTTACTATTTTTATTTTTATTTTTAAATTCCATGTGAACAAAGTCCATAATACAAATTACAGGGATGAACTATACGTAAGCCTAAGTAATTCTAAATTAAATCGTGAACCAAATCGCCAAATCTAACAGTGCCACGTTTGTCCAAATCCTCCACCATGACTACCATGACTATAGCTTTCACAACCACGTCCACGTCTGCGTCCATGTGACCATGTCCATGAGATCTTGAGGATTCCAATAAATTCAGATCAATATTATAATAATAAATAATACAAAAAATTATATTCCATATCGGGAAAAGCCTACTACCGCAGTTTGATCTAAACTTTTTTACTCGCTATTTCCCCCTTTCCTTCCTTTTTTTCCCATTTCCTTTTCCTTCATTTCCTTTTGCTCCTTCTCCCCTTCCTTCATTTCCTTCCACCTTTCCATCCTTTCTTTTCCGTATTTTATTTAAAAAAGTGTTGAAACCACCCACAAAGAAAAACAAATCCTTTAATAAAATGTTTATACGTTTCTATTTTCCTTTTTAGGTGGCTTCTTCAGTCTTCTGGACACGATATTTTGTAAGTTTTAATTTATTTCATTAGTATTTAAATGAACAGCTACTAACGGTTCATTTTCATTTTTTTTAGGCGGTTCTTTGGGTGTCTTTGAATGCTTGAAATTTTGTTTGGTAAGTTTTTTACTATTTTAATTAATCTATTCTAACTAAATATGTTAACATATCAAATTTTATCTTTTTTATTTAGACAGGCCTGGACACTTGGATTTCATATTTCGAATTTTGGTGAACTATATTTTTTCAAATTAATTCTTTAACGAAACATTTCTTCATTTTTTATGGTTTGCTTTCTTATTTTTTAGATTACCGAGAAGGTTGCTTTGAAGACGGGATTTCGGCAAGTGAAATGAAATTATTTTTTCAACAAGTTTACTAACAGTTCTTTTTTCCTTTTTTTTTAGGCGACTTTTCAATTCTTTGGATACGTGGGATGACGCTCAGAGCTTTTGGCACGTTTAATTCTGTGGGTGAGATTCTTGCTCTTTTTAATTTACAGTAACAAAACGTTTTACTAACATTTTGATTTTCTCTTTTTTTTAGACGGCCAGTCTTTGAGCACGTATTATTTCGGTAAGAGCTTCCAAAAAAATATACCTTTTTTAATTTATTTATTTAATGAAACGTTTTACAATTATTTCTTTTTTAGACGGTCATGCCTTAGCTCGGTAAGGGCTTCCGAAAAAAAAACCTTTTTTTCAATTTATTTCTTTAGCAAAACGTTTTACTAACGATTTTGCTTTATTGTTTTTATTCTTTTTTAGGCAATTCTTTGGACATACGGCTTTAGGTATTGTTTTATTCTTTAATTTGAGTTTTCTAGTCTCTTATATAGATATAGGAATTTGGCAAGTGTTTTTTTTTAATTCTTTATTTATTATTAGTTTAACGAACAGTTACTAACTTTTATTTTCTTTCTTTTTTTAGATGGTTCTTTCAGATTTATTTGATATTGGGATTTTCGGTAAATATATGATTTCATTTCTTTTCTTTAAAATAAGTGTTAATTAAATGAAAGCATTAAATATTAACTATCAGTTAATGCAGATTTCGTCCTGGACGCTGTCCTCAAATACTTGTCAGGATTGATTAGCATTTTAATTAGGGATGGCAACGGTCGGTCAGACCGGTCGGTCAAACGGTCGGCCAGAGGTCTTTGACCGACCGATATCGGTCACGGTCATGACCGGTCATAACCGGTTAATGACCGTGACCGTTGCCATCCCTAATTTAATAAAGGTTTTGCCGCTTTTAAATTTACATTATTAGATTGGGTAACATCAAACAATGTTATATTATTTAGTAAATTGTAAATAATTAATATATAAATCAAAATATTTTTCAACAATAATATCATATAATCTAAATTCCTTTACTTCATTTTTCAAATCAACCAATTCACAACGTCCTTTAATGGCCAAATATTTAACCCTTTTCTTCTTCATCATATATTCCTTTGTATAAAATAAGATACCTTCATGGTATAGATCTTGCGTCGTATCACTAATCAAAAATTTCTTAACAAAAGTATTTTGAAAATCTATTAAGAACATTTTAAAATCATCTGTATTAAATAAAAGTTCTAAATGTAAATATTCTAATTTAGAAGGAAGAACTCGTCCTAAATTTTGTAATATTATTTGACTTAAATCTTGATCGTCCAAATCAATAGAAATATAATTAATAGTTTGTCCAATATTTTCAATTAACAGATAAACATTAAATTTATCAGGCTTATCTAAAATAAAACGTTTGAATTTTGTACAATATTTTATAATTAATTCAAGTAATAGTGGTCTTGATTCTTCATATTCTTCTCCATATTCAAAATTTTCTAAATAATCACCACATTTTTGTAGTTGTAATGATTCTACATGTAATATTTCATTCATCAACAGAGATCCCAATTTAAAAGGTTTAATAACCTTAATAATTTGTTGAACAAAATCAGAATTTAAAGAATGACAATAAAAAATATGAACAGATTCTAAAACATTCAATTGATTAAAGACCTCTTGTAATACAGTAAGTATATTCTTAAAATCAATGTAATGAAATATAATTGTACTTAAAGTATTTGAACAATTAGAATTTTTTAATGGTAAAAATGAATTATAATTAGCATTAAATTTAAATGAAATTATTTTGAGATTATGCTGTGAAATAATTATTTGTGATATACAATTTTCAATTAATGATAAATCATTAATATTATCAGTACTGGATAAATAACAAAAATTAATTGATGAGATTGAATTGCAATTAGAAGAAAAAAATTTTAAAAAAGGAATGATATTTATAGTAATTTTAAATGACATATCATAAAGTAATAATGTTAAATCTTTGATATTGTAAGTAAAATTTGGATTTTGTAAAATCAATTCCATAGTATCATCACAATAGCTATCCAATTTAGATATTGCATATTCAAGAGAATGTAAATTTCCTTCATTTTTAATGAAAATTTCAATTAACGACTTATAAATTAATTCTTCTACTTCCATAAGATCATCATCATCCACTAAAATATAAATCCACTCTTTAACAAAACGAAAAGTACCCCCATAATTTAAGTATTTAACTAGGATAATTGAACAATGTACTATTTGAACGTAATAAATCATATTTAATTCCATATCCATTAAATTTTGCTTTGACATCTTCATTTAATTTACTTAAGTAAATTTCAATGAAGTGATAATTTTGGGATCATGCTTTGAAAATGGATCTTCCCATAATAATGGAACCACTAGACGACACCATAATTTATTAACTAAAAATACACGAATATAATGTCGAAAAATCTTTTCTGGAATGTTGTATAATTTCATTTGTTAATTCGGGTAAATCTCCTGAAAAATATTTTTGAGCATGCCATGTTTGTAAGGGGGGAAAAAGAGTTTGCTTTCATTTAAATTTATCAATTTACGGAGTTGTACAATTTATTTATTATTCCATAAAAAGACAACAAATGAGTCAAAAATAACATGTAGATCATACCTTTTTTTCTTAAATAATTCCGATAATTCCGGCCTAGTGATTCGATCCGTATCCGGGTCCATCCGGTCGAACCTGAATAATTAATTTTATTTTTTCGGATATCCAGATAATCGCGGTTTTTATCCGGATAAATATCCTGTTAAAAAATATCCAGTTTTTTGACCCGAAATCCGATAAAAAAAAATAAAAAAAAACATTTTTTTTTTTTTGTGTTTAGATTAGTTTTCTTTTTAAATTTTTATTCAATGAAGGATTGGAATCAATTCCAAAATGAGAATTGATTTTAGGATCAATCAATCGTGATTTCTTAAGTTTCAATTCTGAAATTCGGTTTATGATTTTAACTTATTGATAATAAAGCCATTTTGTGCAACAATCTTGATGATCACGGACAAAAAAAAATTCACATTTTTTTCGAAAACTCAAACCTACAGCATAATTTGTGCAAAATTCATAGTGCTTGCGAAAATTAGAGTTTCTAACCGTAATTTAAGATCTACGATTTACAATTTAATTTTATGGAACTTAATTAAAACTTATATCATGAATTTAATTTAGTATATGCCATGTATTTTCCAATTTATAAAAAAATTAATATAAATTCTAACCGGATTTCGGTTTCTATCCGGATATATCTCAAATAATTCAGATAAATCTCCTGAAATTGTTTTTGAACATGTCATATTGTTCATGACGAGAGGAAGAGGAGAAAATTGTTTAATCTATGTCGGTAAGATAAATAATCGGAATCATCGGAATTGTAATTCCGTTGGTCGTATAAAAGTAATATGTTGAATAAGGAATAATTCATCATAAAAACAAATATATAATGCTATTATTATTATTTAAACATTGTTCCTTTCTTTTTTTAAAAATAAATAAATAAATAAATAAATAAATTGCCAAAATACAAATTCCCTATATCTATTAGAAAGTCTGTATGGAATGACACAAAAAACAATCAGTATTCCAGTTTTGCATAATTGTTACAAAAATTTAAACGAAACACACGATTTTATTTACTACTTTTTGGCTTAGTCGCAGTTGATCATAATTCCGCAGTAAGAATGATTATTCATCACTAAGTTTTAAGGTTTGAATGATCTCTAATTAATTTTTTTGTTTTTACTTATTTTAATCTATCATCAAATATGGATATTGTAATGCATATATTGAAACTTAATCCGCTTTAATATTTTCCCAATTTTTGTCAAGTAATTTTATTAATACTTTACTAGTACTTTACTCATTTATAAAAAAATATAATAGTAAGATAAAATAAAACGTCAAAGAAATCAATTATAAATTTAAAGTTTACATCAGAAAATTTTATAAATTATTCTTGAATCGCAACTCTCCCGAGTTTATCCATAATTATCAAGAAATTTTTTTCGTTCCCTAATATATTGTCATAGCTATTCCATTTTTGTCATAGCTTTTTTGGTATCAAGCATCACGTCAGACGAAGTTAATAAATTAATTTTCACAAACCGTTATTTAAATTATTTAAATTAATAAAAATTTACGGTCATATCCCATAAACCCCATAAAGCCTAAAATAGCGTCCGTCACAATTCACAAACGAGAATTCTGAAAGCAATATAATATTTTTTATTTAATTTTATATAAGCTTTAATAATTACAGTAAATAAATTAAATAAATTACGCAATTTATAAGAGTAAAGCCTGCTTTAAGTTTATGCTTAAGGTTAATATATTATTGAGAAAAAATTGATACATATAAAAAAGGAAATTTTTTATTAAAATTTTATTGTCAATTCTCAGAAATTTATTAAAATGTCCATCGTAAATTATTGAATGCTCATTGTAAATTTATACAAAATATAATTTCTTTTAAAAAAACTTGGTAAGTCAATAAACTCGACGGGTCAACCTTCAATCTAATCAAATATAATAATAATAAATAATAAATACTAGATTGTTTTAACTATAATAAATATGGAATAGATCAGGCGCATCAGGCGCATTTGATTACCAAATTGTCATTTAATAATGTGCGGCTATTACATCTTCATGACGTTGAAGTAACTGTACGTCATAGACGTAACTAAATCTGTACGCGAGCAAAAGTATTTAAAATCCTAAATCATTTTCAAAAAAAAAAAAAAAAAATTTCGAAAAAATGACGAGAGGGTATTCATTAGAAAAAGATTTAAGATTACTAATAAATAATCCTAAATATAGCGATATAGAAATTTTATGTGAGGATGAAAAGAAATTATATGGTTGTAGAGCTATATTAGCAGCAAGATCTGAAGTATTTGACAGATTACTTTATAATGGAATGAAAGAAAGTCATGAAAACAAAATTTCTTTTCCAAAGATTAACTCTGCTGGAATGGAGATAATATTAGAATATGCTTATACGGGATCAGTTGAAAAGGAATCTTTAACAAAAGATAATATAGTTGAAGCATTTTACGCTGCCGACTATTTTCAATTACCAGACCTTCAGGATTTTATTACGAAAATTTTCGAAAATACATTAGAAAAAAATAAAAATGAAAATTGTTCCCCAGAATTACTTTCTAAATTCGCAGAAAAAATACCATTAACAGAAGATAATAGTTTACTAAATCTACTAGTTAAAACAGTAGCAACTATTCCATTAAATACAATTGAATTTGATCGATTGTCTATTGCAGGTCTTAAATATCTTTTATCTTGTACACATGAAAAAGATACTCCTTTTGTAACTCCAGAATATGAAGTTTTTCGGTATAGTGCTATTCTTGCAGCAAAACAAGTTTCTAATTGTGCATATAAAGCTTTAATGAAACAGTTACCAACCTTGGAACAAATTAAACTAATAGAAAACCCAATGCAAGTAGAAAATGAAAATAAACTTGTTACCGATCATCAAAAAGTTGCTAAAGAATTGGAGCCTTTAGTTAGATTTATTGATTTCAAAAGAATTGAAGGTCAAATTTTGACCGATATCATTGATCCGTTAGAAATTATCTCAACAAAAATAATTTTAGATGTTTACCGGCATAGAGTAAGATCAAACAATTCTAATATAAATAATATTCGAGGAGTACCTATACAAAATTATTCCGATTATGTTTGGGATGAGACAGAATGTGGTTCAAGACTTATTATTGAGGATAACGGAAAAGTTATATATGCACAAAATAATTGGTTTTACCTCCAAAGTGCTAGAGCTAAAGTGGCATTTGAAAATAAAGGTATCTTCGAATGGGATGTTATTATCGAGAAAAATTGTATATATGCTTGGGTTGGAGTATGTTCATCAGATAATTTTAACTATGAAACCTTTGCAGGAGATCAACTTACTGGATGGGTATTAGGTTCCGATGGTAGTTATAGTCATGCAGGTTATAGAATTTATAGTAATTATCCATCATTTGATGATGGCTCAAAAATTACAGTTCATCTAGATATGAATAAAAGAACTTGTTGTTTTACGATCAATGGTACAAAATATCCAGCGATATCAAGTTGGAATAATTTACCATCAAAGCTTTATCCAGTAGTAACATTAAAATACCCTGGTCGATTTCGAATTCAACCTCATCAAAAATAGAATAAAATTTTGTCATTATTTTTAGCTATAGAATTTGGGAATTAAAAATTTTTTTTAGTAAAAAATGATATTAGTTTTATCGTTATTTTTCTTTCTTACTTTATCGACTGAACCACGTTCCCAGCGTAAAAATCAATAAAACTCAATACAAATATTATTCAGCCTTTATAATTATAGGAATAAATACTTTCTCTTCAAGTTTGATTAGGCTTGTTATAGGAATAAATACTTTTTCTACAAGTTGATTATGGTTGTATAACTTGTAAAAGTTAATCCTAGCAAAAATTGGCATTCAAACTCCATGTTTATTTCTAAGTAAACTTGCAGAAAAAGTAAAAATGTATATAGGATTCAATTTTTGGAGTCTTTGTCTAAGTTTTATTTTATAAAATTTTCTCGTTAACGGATTATCATCTAATTTTGGAAATGATCTGCAATAATTTTGATCACGTGCCGATGATTTACGTTGGGGAAACATATCAAAGTTATTTTGATCAGCTCATTTAGCTAAATGATTTAGAATGTAAATATTGCGTAAATATTTGAAATATTTGATAGGCTAATTCATGAAGGCAAAATTCTATTTTTAGTTCGATTATTCTCATTTATACATGAATGAATTAATGAAAATTACGTAATATTTAATTTATTAACCGCAGTTTACTTTGTCTAATTACTAAAATTGGCAAGTCTAACATTTTAAATTTTGTAACTAAACCTTTATATATAAATATCCCTTTCAAAATATGTTTTTCTTAAAAAATATTTATTATATTTTAACTTTAAAAAATGACGAGAGGAGATTCATTAAAAAAAGATTTAAGATTATTAATAAATAATCCAAAGTATAGTGATATAGAAATTTCATGTGAGGATGAAAAGAAATTGTATGGTTGCAGAGCAATTTTAGCTGCGAGATCTGAAATGTTTGATAAATTGCTTTATAATGGGATGAAAGAAAGCATTGAAACAAAAATTTCTTTTCCAGCAATTAATTCTTCTTCTATGGAAATTATATTAGAATACCTTTATACAGGATCAATTAAAGAAGATGCCTTAACAAAAGATAATATAATTGAAACTTTTAATGCTGCAGATTATTTTCATTTATTAGACCTTCAGGAATCTGTTAAAAATATTTTCATAAATAATTTAGAAAAGAATTACGCAAATAGTTGTCCAGAATTATTGTCTAAAGTTGTAAAAACGATGTCATTAACAGAAGATAATATTTTTCTAAATTTACTAATAAAAGCGATATCGGCTATTCCATTAAATACTATCGAATTTGATCGATTATCTATTGCAGGTCTTAATTGCCTTTTATCTTATACACATGATAAAGAAATTCCTTTTATAACGCCAGAATATGAAGTTTTTCGATATAGTGCAATACTTGCAGCAAAACAAGTTTCCAATGATGCGTATAACACTATTATGAAACAGTTGCCAACCTTAGAACAATCAGAACAAATGGAACAATTAGGCTACTTAAACTCAGTTCAAGTGGAAAAAAAGCTTATTGCCGATAACCAAAAAGTTGCTAATGAATTGGAGCATTTAGTTGAATTTATTAATTTTAAGCGAATCAAAGGTCGAATATTAGTTAATATCATTGAGCCGTTAGAAATTACTCCAAAGGAAGTTATTTTAGACGTTTATCGACATAATACTTTATCAGTTAATTCAGATTCAAATGATATTCGAGGAATACCAATATATAGGCTTAATGATTCTGACCTTGTTTTTGATGAGTCTGGATGCAATTCAAAACTTACTTTTGAGGATGGTGGAAAAGTTGTGCAAGCATCGGTTAATTGTGTAAAACATCAAAATGCAAGAATTAACATGATATTAGAGAATAAACGTATTTTTGAATGGGATGTAATTGTTGAAAAAAGTTGTAGGTTTATATACATTGGAGTATGTTCATCAGAGAATTTCAATTATGAAGGATTTGCAGGAAATCAACCTACTGGATGGGTAGTAGGTTCATGTGGTTCATGCTGTAATTCCGGAGACTGGACAAATAATTATTGTCCATCACTCAAAGATGGTTCAAAAATTACGGTTCACTTAAATATGTATAAAAGTACTTGCGCTTTTACGATCAACGGCATAAAATATCCGGAAGTACCGTCATGGGATAATTTACCATCAAGACTCTACCCTGTAGTATCATTATATTATCCTGGTCGACTTCGGATTCAGCCTCATCAGAAGGAAATTTGATCTGATTCGTTGAAATTTTTTTTTTTTTACATCTAATGAAATACAGTTCAAATTCCAAGAATATTAAAAATATTCATCAAATTTCCTCATGTATAAGGTTGTATAAAATTCATAAAACTTTAAAATTACCCGCTCCTTTTCATCATCATCAATCTCCAAAACCACTTTCAGTAAATATTCAGCTATTTGGATGACCTTGGCCATTAGAGTTGTCCGTTGGACTCCATCACCCTCGTCAATGGAGAGTTTTTCCGTCAGGACTAATTATTGTACGGAACTAGATAAATTTGTAGTATTGGTTTAACACATGTATTTTTCCTTCCTTCCACCTACGTCACTACTCACTATAATTTAGCCCCTGCTTATTTCCTTTTATGTTTTGTATCACATTTTTTGTAACGCTTTATTTTTAGCAACACATTTTGTAACATTTTGTCACATTTTTGTAACCATTTATATATATATATGTAAACGTATTAACCCTCAACGGTTTCCGTTTTCCTAGTTTTATTAATTGTGAAATGGGACATGAATAATTTGTTGGTAAATGCAATTGTCGGTGCATACAGTAGGATATCGGGTTTGACTGTACACAGATTACATACAAATTCCAATCAAGCTTTTATAGTCCTTTTTTTGTGTTATAGATAATTTTGTTTTATTGGAATAGATTTGTACTGTAATTTTATTGTTGTTTATAAATAATTTCTTTTAAAAATTAGTTTAAATGTTTAACAGAAAAATAAAATTAAAATCAAATTTTGTAAATAGACTCTTATTGCGCTGAATTTAGTTTTGCTTTTACATTGAAAAAATGATGTTTATTGTTAGAAGCAAAGTTACATACAGTAAAGTATTAGGATAAAGAAAGAATTATAATTGTCATTAGCTGAATGTACAAGTAATACAGTGCATTACCTCTTTACTCAATCAGTAGCCTATAGTAATAATTAATTCTTAAAATAAAAAAATTTTTATTAAATATTCAAAAAAAATTAACCAATAATTTTTTAAAGTTTATAGTTTAAGCTTTAAGAATTATTGGTTAGTTTATCAAAAAATAATATTGGTCGAGCCTTAGAAATTTAAAACTTGATAATTTAATTATATTGAGACTATACAATTTTTGTGTAACAAATTTTAAATTAACGTAACATGATGTATTACGTAGATTATAATCATTTTTGTGTAAAAAAAAATCATTCTTTTTTATTTATTTATTTTTTTTTTTAAGAATATGCTATGAAAAAAGAAAATTGCTAAAGCTGTGGAGGTAAGAGTTAAGTTACGAATAAATCATGGAGATATATAGATATTTATAGAAAAGGAATTACTGGAAAGGTAGCTGAATATGCTGTTAAAATGTATCGTCATGTACCTGGTACAATTTAAAATGAAATTACAGTAAATAAAATAAATTATATTTTAACAGTAAATACTAAATCATGTAATTTGCAAATACTAATTTATGATTGGCTCTTATTAATGTCATGTGATGCATACATAATTTGAAAAATTGAGAACTTTTTATGTATAGAATTTGTTTTTTTTTTGTTTGAATAAAATCAGATCACTAGATTATTTTTATTTTAATTTTTCTAAAAGTTGAGTATAGAGGTAACACACTGTAGGAACTTTTTATATACATAATTTATAAATATGAATCAAGTAATGTTTAAACCGTTAATAACCGTTAATAAAAGTCGTAAGTCGTAACTTAAATAAGAAATTATTTTATCAACCTTAGAATCAAATATCATACATAATATAAAAATTATAATATACATTTGATAACTCCTTTCGTCCATATATTTTCGTCCATATATAAATATTCTATAAAAATGATTTTTCACGCCAAAAATTATGCTATTTAGTATATTTAGTAACATGAGAATAAAAACAACAAAAACTTGTAATAAATTTAAAAATATGTAAATAATTTTTTAAATAATTCAAAGAACGTAAATTTAAAAAGGGATTTAATTTTACTCATAAATCATAATATAATTTGTATATTATTTTTAAAAAATTTATGGGTGAATTAAAATTGAAGCCGGAAATACGATATTTTATGAAATTCAGGACTGTAATTTTCTTTATAAAAAGAAATAACTCTGAAACCAAGTTATTTGATAATTATATTATAACGGAATATTTAATAATATTCACAATTCCAACTAAATATTTTCAAGATAAACCGAAATTTAATTTTTGTCTTAAGTCATGATATAACCCAAGATCCCGACACCAAGAGATTATTATTTTTTTTAATATTAACTGAAATATTTTATAATTTAAAGCTTATTTAGAGTTTAAAAAAAGATAATAGTGAGCCTTAAATAATAATGATTTTTTATTAAAAACTTATTTAACTTGTAAATCTTAATTTTTAAAAAATATTTAGCGTTTTATTAAATTGTATATTTTAAATAAATTAAATATCCAATTAAATAAATACTTATCAAAATAATTATTATAAGTAAATTAGAATGTCTATTTCTAACTTTCATAATTATTAAGTTGTAACCCGTTCGTCGTGTTGCAGCAGCAGGATTAATGAGTAATATTAATTTATTTGGATTATAATGTGGGTGAAAAATAAAAATTTTATTATATTAAATGAATAATATAATTTAAAAAAATTAATTTTTATTATTTTTTTTTTTTTTGGCTGGATATTTTTTAAAAATCATTTATTCTATCCTAAATAAAAAATAATCATATAAAATATATTTATATATTTCGATTACATCGCAGCACCTAAACCTAAAGGCAAAAAAATTAGGAAAAAGAAAGTAAAAAAAATTAACCAAGAAATAAAAATTTATTAGTGTTTGCCATAACACCACAGTATTGATCCGATCATTGATCGCGGTGAAGGAACAAAAAAAAAAAAATTAGGAAAAAAATATTACTATATAAAATTATATAAAAATAAAATTAAAAATCGAAAAAAAGTAAAAATAAAAAAAACTGGTTTAAACTGTAAAATAAATATCCTTTTGGCTTCTTAATTCCACAAATCTAAACTTGAAAAAAAAAATAAAATCAAAAAAAAATAAAAAAATCAACGTTCTAATGGAAATAAACCAAACCTTTTCGTTAGTTTACTTTTTTCGTTAGTATTAAAAGTGTATTAAAAAAAAATCCGATCGAAATTTCATTAACCGGAACTGGATTACCGATTCATGACCCATTTGTATATTTTGCGTTTCACGTTATACAATCAATTTATTTATACGGGTCAAGGAATCTTTTTAATTATATAAATTATTTCAACTTTCTATAAATAATATTAAAATGATATACTAGTGACAAGCACAAAAAATTGGCATTACGAATATTTTTTTTTTGATATATTTAAGGGAAATACTCTACCCTTTAAATGATGTCTTTGCTTTAGAAATCATAAAATTTTGATGATTTTACGTAATAGTATTTATTATGATGAATCGACGAGCTCCGAAATAAAATTTTTATACCTTACAAAATAATTTTAAACTTTATTTCATATTTAGAATTCTTTTTACCCTTTATTGATTGTTCAAGTGATTTTCTTTTCACTTTCCTTTCTTAATTTGTGTAACATTTCTGTTTCCATTATTACCTTCTATGATGAAATAATATTTACGCCTAATACCTAAAAATATTTCCGCTAGTTGATCTTACTAACTAAATAAGTAAAAAATCATGCCGATGCATTAACTTTATGCATCTGCTCTTCGATAAAGTATTTTCTAAATTTAAAACGAACTTTCCAAAATTCCATAATATTTTCTGTATCATTAAACAATCATTTCAAACTATATAGACAAAAATATAAATAAATATCAATAAAATACGTTGTTATCGATACTTGATTAATTAATATAGTAAAATGGAACTCGTAAATACAAATGATGAAAAATTTTTTGATCCAACACCAAGATTAAAATCTAGTCCTATACCAATTAAATTTATTTCTTTTGATAAAAATGATAAAAATTGCTTTAATTGTGGAGAAGAATATATTACGACGCTTTTTTGTGAGGAACAAAAATATTGCAAAAAATGTTTATCGCGTTATATTAATGATATACCTGATAATAATATATACTTGGACATATACTGCACAATGGAATTGGGATGTAATGAACATGATATAAGCGAGACAAAAGTACTACAAAGTATTCAAAAATGCCGTGGAAATTGTTTGAGAATTCTATGTTTTAAACAAATATTAGGAGGTTTTAAGTTTAGCATTTTTGGTGATTTCAAAAAGGTGATTGAAAGTGAAAAACATTGTAAATTATGTGGAAAGTTACTATTTCAAAAAACTACAAACGAACTTAGTTTATGCACAGATTGTTATCTAATTTCATTTGAATGGATAGAATCAACCTGGGTTAAAAAGCAAATTTTAATTCTTTACTTACCATGGTGGAAAAGCGATTCTGATTGTAGTTTGTGTGATTCCAAGTTAACATTTACATCAGATTGTCAAAAGAATTGTAGTAATTGTCGTATATTTTATATTGGGTGCAGATATTGTTTAACAACAAACATTATTTTTGGATTTACAGACAAAACTCAATGTAGAAAATGTGAAAGAATATCACTTATTATAGACAACAATGAAGATAGAGATCTCTTTGTTTTCCTTTTTGGTAATACTTATATATATGACATCTTAGATTTTGATTATATTGCAAATATTGCAAACCCAATTGTTAAATATTTTGAACCATTAACTGTATTTGAACCTATTTTTAAATATAAATTTGTAAATAATATTGGTATGAAGTCATTTAAGTGGATACCATATTCTCAATTTAAAAATATAAAAGAAATGACAAAAGGGGGATATGGTATTATATATAAAGCAACTTGGTTAAGCTATAATAAAACTATCATTTTAAAAAGATTTGAAAATAATATCAAATATTTCTTAAGTGAGGTGAATATTTTTAAATATTTTCGTGAGCGATTTTTTACTAAATTATTTAATCCTTAAATTTTTAAATTTCTAATTTAATAGTTAAATTCAAATCAACGTTGTAAAAATAAACTACATCATAATTATATAATTGAAGTTTATGGTTTTACAAAAGATCCTGAATTAGACGATTATATATTAGTTATGGAATATGCGTCAGAAGGAGATTTACATAAGTATTTACAAAAGAATTTTACAAATATTGCGTGGAATAATAAAAAACTTTTTATTTTACAGCAAATTTCAACAGGGTACTTATATTTTAAATACATTCATTATATTCTTAAATTAATTTATTAACTTTTTTTTTTATTTAGGCTTGAATATATTCATAATAATGAATTTATACATCGAGATTTCCATAGCGGAAATATATTATTAGATTTTAAATGGAAAATTGGGGATCTGGGATTATCACAATCTGTAAATAATGAATCATCAAATGATGAAATCTACGGAGTTATACCTTATATTGCACCAGAAATATTTAAAGGGTCTGCATTTTCTAAAGAAGCTGATATTTATTGTTTGGGTATGATTATGTGGGAACTTACGACGGGTTGTAAACCTTTTGCTAATGTTAAACATGATATTCATCTTATTTATAAAATTCTTGATGGAGAACGACCCAAAATTACAGAAGATACACCAGAATGTTATGCTAATTTAATGAAAAGTTGTTGGGATCATGATCCAAAAAAAAGACCACCATTAAAAGAAATTTATTTAACTCTTGGTAATTGGATTTATGAAAGTAAATACAAAGAAGAATTTGTACAAGCTGAAGAAACAAGAAATAAACTGATAAAATTAAAGAAGCTTGGTCCTGAATTTGCTGAAAAATATCACCCAAAAGCTATTTATACAAGTAGACCATTAAGTTCTTTAATTTCTAAATGTTTATCCACAATTTCATCATCAACAATTTCATTTGGTAATAATCAAGGTACTACTATAAAAAATTTAATTGTAATTAAAAATTATTATATACAGTAACCTTTAAAATGCATGATATTTTCTTTAGATAATGATTATAATTATATTTCGAAAGAAAACGAGCTTGATATAGACATTGAAAGGTATTTACAATTATATTTTTTAAATGATACTCTATGTAAATAATTAAATTAATATTAATATTAATATTGTAATTTAGTTTATCATCGCAAAATTTAACAATTCAAAATCCTTCAACCTCATTAAAAAAGCGAAACAATGAAGAATTAAACCTTGAAACATATGATAATAGTGGTAAATGTCATACTCGTTGTCGTTTATTTTTTCTTTTTGTTTATATTAATATTTATTTATTCTTTTCAAATGAAAATATTAAGTAGAAAAACGTATTAAAACCAGTAGTTAATATTCGTTGTATTATATTTATTAGGCTCTTTAAAATATATTATATTGATTTTTACATATTTATAATAAATATCATTTATTTTATTTTAAGAAATATTCGTGTTTTAAATGGATTACAAATTCAAAATTATTTGATTAAACTAAACGCAAAAATAAGACGTAAAAAGTCACAAATACTTTAACTTTTTAGTTTAATTATAGATATTCATATCAACTAATTTTTATTAGTAAATTTTATTACCATGTGTAATATTATTATTATTAACAATTTTAATTATAATTAAAAGTCTAATATCGCGAATAAATTTTTATAATTTGTAATAAGATTGGAGAACATTTGATAATTTAAAAGTATTGTTTATTAACGTTTATATTTTTTTTTTGAAATTTTTATTGAATACTCGAATCTAAATTTTAACTAATAAAGTGACTTTAATTTGTACTATCATCGGAAATATTAATCTTTTTTTCTTAATATTATAAAAAAATCAAAATAAACATTAAAAATTTGAAAAATTTAAATAGTATACTAATTCATTAAAAGTTTAGTGATTCCATTTGACATTTTTGTATTAAATTATCAATATTATTGTTACCAGATGTCCAATATGAAAAATTTTCTTTTAAATAATTGCGAACATAATATTCCCAATATAATGTGGCTAAACATTCTTGGTTACAAAGTTTCACAAATTCTTGTTGTTCCTGAATTAAAAATAACTTTATCTCGATCATAATTTTTAGTTAACCATCTTATTGCATAAGTTTTTTTATCATTTGTAAGAAATTTATCAGCAAGGACTTCATTGTAAATTTTAGTATCTGTTAATGTTGTTGCTCTATTAATTGTTGCATAAATTAATTTATATTGAAGAGTGGACATAATATAATCAATAAAAAAGAAAGAAATAATTATTTTAAGTTCGTTACTCCGAGATAATTTAGTAAAACTTCATGTTGTATTATAATTTAAAATTAATAATTTACTTTTTTTTTATTTTTTTTTTTTTTTAAGCGAATACAATTTGTGTTTGACAAATTTGATTGTCATACTTAATGAATAGATATTATCCTTGATTATTGATTAATATTCCAATGATTGTAATTTAGACTATTAATTTGTTGTTATTTTTAAATTTTATTTAAAAAATTAATATAAACATGATTGATGAAAAGTCAATTTAATTATTTTCAATTGAATTATAACGTGACGAATCATATCTAAGGGAAGAATTTCTATAAAATTATAATTATTTTTTTTTTTTTAAGATGTAATGATGGATCGCAAATATAAGTTTAATAAAAATATATAGTTTAATGAAAAAAAATAAATTTTAATGAAAGAGATTATTACGTAACAATTTAGTGAAATAATAAATAAGAAAACGGAAACCGTTTAAGTCCTTCGCGTTGCATAACTCGCAAGTATTACACGATCTTACGTGTCATTTATTTATTTGGCATATTTCAGGGTCAAATAGACATATTCAAAAAAGGAAATAAAATTGTCGATTGTGACAGGTACAAAAACGGGGGTTAAACCAAATTTATTATAGATAGGCATAATAAAAAGGCAAATAAAAAGCGTTAGGATGCAAATCAGTTAATTGGTCGGTCCGGTTGTTCCAATATTTGTCGCATAATACATTTTACGTAATGATTATATAAACATTTTTTTTTGAAAGTTGAAAAAGCTGATTATGATTATGACGTTTCTTATTATTTTTAATTGATAATTTTTGTTTACATTTCAGGATGAATAAATATTATTAAATTTTATTTTATTTTATATTAATATTTTAAACGAAGACATAAATAATCAATTTTTTAAAATTGGGTAAATTTTCATTCAATAACATTCATTTTTAGCAAAAGAAATAATTTTGATATATTAAATATTTAATAAACTAGATAAGACAATAAAATTATTATTACTAAATTGATTTAATTTTATTTTATAATTCTTTAAAATCAACATCATTTAAATAATTTAATGCCGATTCGTCTAAGAACGACACTGCGTTAATTAATAAAATTTGAGGTTAAATTTGCCGATATTGTGTTAGAACACAATCTTCAAAAATGATATTCTCATAGACGACATATTAACTATAAATAAAAGTCATATGATATACTGAAAAAATAAAAAAAAAAATTATACGTTCATATGCAAAATAAGCGTCAGATTTACACCTTAAAATATAGGAAATTTTATTTATTTTGTTATATTGCGTTATTTACATTAGAAACATATAATTTTTAGCTTTCAAAGTTCAGTTGTTTTTAAAGACTTACTAAAATATTTTTATTATTAGAACTAGGTGAAAGTTTATGGTACTTCTGTTTGTGAAATGGGTGAAAATCTATTCCGCGCATGAGATGTGTAAAACGCTTTTTTTTATTAGCTATTATCCGGTTTATCACCGAATTTTATTAGTAAACGCAGTGCCAATTTTAAATTGTGATTAAATTAAAAATTGAATTTTCCGTATTAATGGTGTTGCTAAATGATACCATAGTTCACCTGAAAATATCTTTGAAAAATCATTGTAAGCAAAGAAAGTAAAAAGAAGTCAGATAAATTATATTAATGTTCAAATGTTGATTTCAATATTGTCGCACAATTTTATTCAGGTGCAGTTTAAATCCTCAGTAACGTATTTGATGTACATTTTGAGACAACAAATCATATAATTACCCACGCTTATAAACAACAATTTAATTTCAAAATATTTCCTAACTTCTCTTTTTAATTTCTGTTTGCTATACACCATCATACATATACGCAATAACAGACAAAACTTTCACCTGAGTAGAATTTTTTCGGAATGGTATTTTTTTTCTTCATATGAGTAATTATATTTAGTAATATTAATACACTCTACCATTGCATAAGCTAAATTTACATGAATAATTTTTTGCATAAAATAAGTTAAAAAGTCAAAATTGTATTACACAAGATGCAAGAAGAAATGTATCAGCTTAGTTGCTTGTATATAAAAACATTTTAAAACCATATGTTTAATACCTAAATGAAAAAGTTACATCACATGAACTTTTTTTTGGTTTCTCAATATTATGTTGTCAAGGAAAAGTAATTAAACCATCTGATTTTCAACCCATTCTGATAATAAAAAACATAGGATGCTTTATGTCTTTTATGGATGTACTATCAAAAATGATGAATAACTAAAGTGAATTAATAAATGAAGGATCATTTTTAGACATCACAAAAACAAAAACAATCATTAAAATACAATAAAAAGAACATCAATATTATAGACTTATTTTATAAAATAAAGTATATAATTATATATATATATATATGATGTATTTTCTAGTCTCATTCTGAGTATTTTACATACAGTATTACAAATATTTTTTACAAATTTAATATTTCAATCCAAAATATTCAGCATCTTAGAAGCCAAAAAAAAATAAAAAACTGAAAAAAAATATTGAATAGAGTATTACAAATAAAGAAGGTATCATAGGCCATAGCTTACAAAATATGAAACAAATTGTTAGTAATTAATTTAAACTACTTTAAATATATATATATGAATATAATTATTGAATAAATTTTATTGTTGATACATAACAAATCAACCGCTTTTAAATATAAAAAATTTGCTATAATTTCATTTTTTCAATTTCTATTCTATATTGTTAAAAATATCGAAATCAGGTATTGCATTATTTCTGACTTTTTTCAGCTGCTTTTTTGTATAATTCAATTGATTTAATTTCATCTTTTATGGTTCCTATCCCATATTTATAACAAAATGCAAGTTCTTTTATTGCATTAATCAAACCTTTTTCAGCTACCTTTTTATATAATTCAAATGCTTTGATTTCATTTTTTTCAGTCCCTATTCCATTTTTATAACAATATGCAAGATTATATATTGCATTAACTTGATTTTTTCCAGCTGCCTCTTCAAATAATTCAAATGCTTTAATTCTATTCTTTTCAGTTCCTATTCCATAATAATAGCATTTACCAAGTTCAGATGTTGCATCAATCAGACCCTTCTCAGATGCTTCTTTATATAATACAAATGCATTAATTTCATTTTTCCTAGTTCCTATTCCTTTCTGGTAGCAATACCCAAAATCATATATTGCACTAATCTGACCCTTTTCAGCTGCTTCTTTGTATAATTCAAATGCTTTGATTTCATTTTTTTTGGTTCCTATTCCTTTTTGATAACAATATCCAAGATTGTATATTGCATTGGTTTGACCATTTTCAGCCGCTTTTTTGTATAATTCAAATGCTTTGTTTTCGTTTTTTCTAATTCCTATCCCATTATAATAGCATTTTCCAAGTTCATATGTTGCATCAATCTGGCCCTTCTCAGCCGCTTCTTTGTATAATTCAAATACTTTGATTTCATTTTTTTTGGTTCCTATTCCATGATTATAACAATATGCAAGATCCTTTATTGCATTAATGTGACCTTTTTCAACTGCTTCTTTGAATAATTCAAATGCTTTGATTTCATTTTTTTCGGTTCCTATTCCATAGTAATAGCATCTTCCAAGACTACATTTTGCACTAACCCAACCTTTCTTAGCTGCTGCTTTGTATAATTTAAATGCTTTAATTTCATTTTTTCTAGTTCCTATTCCGTGTTTATAACAATATGCGAGTTCTTTTATTGCATTAATCTGACCTTTTCCAGCTGCTTTTTTGAATAATTCAAACGCTTTAATTTCATTTTTTTTGGTTCCTAACTCAAATCGATAAAAATATGCCAAGAGAATTAAATTTTGTTGTTTTTTCTTATTATCTAATAAATAATTAAATATTTCATTCCCATTTTTATTTTTTAGTAATATATGTTGCTTAACCAATTGAATAAAATCATTTTTATAAATTCCTTTTTGAATGGCTTCTTCATAGAGCAAAACCAATTCATTAACTATGACTTCATTTTCATTTAATTTAATATTATTTGTTATTACTTTTTCTTCAATTTGCATTTTATCATATTCATCAATTAATTTATCAAATTTGGATTGTAATGAATAATTAGTAATACTTAAACTTAATGAATTATCATTGATACTACTATTATCATTATTAATTACTATATTACTTTCAATAATATTTACAGTTTTCTCATAAATTTCTGTTTCATTTGTGTTCAAATTAATTAATTTCAGATCAGAAACTACTTGTCGCATATCTGGTCTATCCTCTGGGTTATTTTGCCAGCATTCTAGAAAAGTATTCGAATATTAAAAATTAGTAATGATGAAATTAATTAAACTAAAACGAAATATTAAAATGTAATAGATAATTATACTTTTATAAATATTAATATAATTAATTGGAGTATCAGAAACTGGAGTTTCTCTTTTTCCATTTAAAATTTCTAAAATTAATTTTGGTTTCTGATAAGGTGCATCATAAGATTCGAACGGTAATTGTCCAGATGATATTTCCCATAGAAGTACGCCAACACTGTATACATCCGATTTCTTACTTGCTTTATAATGACAATCTTTATCATTGTTATTTGTTTGTTCTTTAAAATATTGTGGATCGATATAAGGAATCATTCCAAAAATATTTTCTGGAGTTGATGATACTTCTGCTATTCTACGTGAAAGTCCAAAGTCTGCTAATTTGATAATTTTTTGATGAACTAATATATTATCTGAATGCTATTTTATAAAATAAAAAACAAATTTAACATATTGACATTTAAAATATAAACTGAAAATTATTTTAATACTTACTAGATCGCGATGAATAATATTTTTTTGATGAATACACGAAATTGCATCGGCAATTTGGATAGCAAATTGTAATTTGATGTTCCAATCTAATTTTGTGAAATTATTTTTCAAATAATTTCTTAATGTACCACTATCCGCATATTCAAGAATGAGCAAATAATTTAAATTCATATTATTTTTACCTAAATTAAGTAAATAATATGAATTTATTATTTAAAAGTTAATATGTATAATCATTATTTTAACTAAAAAAGTTAATCTTTTAATAAAAAAAAAACTTACTTTCTTTTTTAGTGATACCAAAAAACTTTATAATGTTTTTATGAAAATTGAATTTATGCAATAATTCTATCTAAATATTACTTTAATGATTAGCACAAATAAGCTGTGGATATTTTTTTTTTTTAATATTAAATAATAAAAATATTTTGATTTTATACCTCATTAACAATTTCTTTCATAAAGTTATTATTTTTCAGAGATTTTAATGCGACAACAGTATCAGAACTCTCCCAAGTAGCCCGATAAACTTTTCCAAAACCTCCAGTACCTATACAACTTATATTTTGAAATTCATTATAATCATGGTAATTAATATAACTTTTAGCAATTCCATCCTCGATCCATTGAGCCCATTTATCCGCATAAGCATTTTTTCTATTGGGTACGTTTGCCATTTTTTCTATAAGAAAATAATCGAATTTTTGTTGATCAGACGATTATATATGATTCGGTGTACCACAAATGAAGTCATATGAAATGTTGAATAATGACGGACATGATCAACAGATCTGCACAAATAACTTGATAGAGTTAAAAGATTATTTAAATCTGCACATGATATCATAATTAAATAATCATAGCAAATTCTTCTCCAAGTTAAGTTTAATGAAATATTAATTAATACCATAGCGATCACCTCCTAGAAAAAGGTGTTAGAACTTGAGTTGGCTTAACACGGCGTATTGTTTGTGTTTCGCACATGGAATTTATCTTTTGTCCGTGCATAAGATCGCATGTATCTGATTGGATACAGTAAGAGAAATGACTGCAATAAATAAAGATAATATTTAAAGAGACAAACATTTAAAGATTTGTAAATAAGAATAAAAGAAGCGAAAGGAAGCAAAGCTAAATATTCTAGAATTTAAAACTAGTGTAATGGAAAATTCTGATGGAAACTTTAAAGTAATTTTAATTGTCACACCAATTAAAAGATGATTGGGATGAACAGATATTATTGAGATGAACTTGGTAATCTGGCAACCAACTCTCCAACTCATCAACCAAAAAAAAAAAATTGAAAGCTTGAGTTATCATTTAGCACCAGCAGTTATATTTCTTATAGAGTCCATGTAATATCCATGGCTCCATATAAATATGCTATATAAGTTTTATTTATTCCTGATCGCCACCATTTACACGATTATGCAAATGTAGTTATAATTACTGGGTAGCAAATTTTATATGTATTTATTTATCTGTTTCTGTTTCTAGGAAATTTTGCAGTAAAATTAACTATTGATTATACTATAATGGACTGATTTGAAAATTTAAGTAATTCAGAAAGATTTGCATTTTCCAAATTGGAAAACTTTCTTTTAATTAATTTTTAATCTCAATATTATTTAATAATAATAGTTCTGAAGCTTTTTAAAATTCAAGATTCAACAATAAAAATATACTATATTTATACTCACGATATACTGTAAAACACTTACTATTGTGTAAATGGCAGGGAATAAACCAATTATATCCGGCTAATTGGAATAGTAAAATTTTACTTATTCCTAATTAGCCAGGATATAACCAATACAGGTCTGTCACTACCTTTTTAAAAAACTAAGTTTAGCTATCCTTCAATATCATCTATAATAATATTTAAAATTTTTTATTACATAAATTTTATTATATAAAAATTTATAACACGAATTCCTTTAATTAAATGATTAGAAAATTTTAACCTTTTTATTAAAAAACTACTTATTTAAAAACTACTTTTTTTAAAAAAAATCAAACTATTTTTTACAATTTTTATTCTTTTAAAAAACAAGCGATTTTTTTTTTAAAAAAAATTAAAGTTCTTTTAAAAAGACAAACAATTTTTTTCATTTAAATCGGTCCTGGTTATTCATTAACTTTACTTTTCCTGAAGAAAAATTCATGGACTTCGTTCAATTTATTTATCATCTGGAACTATGTGGGAAATTTCGTTCTCCCCGGCCTCCTGCTCCTTATCTTTTTTATTTCTAATCTCGATCTCCGTCAATTTTCAAAACTTATTCCATAAGTTAGAACATATTCCCCGATCAAAATCCTTACCTTCAAGCCACCTTTATACTTTTTTCCCTCTCACCTCTTATTCCGTTCTAATGCTAACATTGATCTGACCCTGACCCTGACCGCTGGATTCTTGATTCCGCTAATGACAAGAAGAAATTAGCGATATTATAGCCAACATCATTGCAGAATTACAATACCCACGACACAAATATTATTTTTCGGTTCACGTAACATTGAAATTTATAATTGACCGGGGACCCGGGGTTTATTGTTATTAATTTATATATATAATCGTGACATCTGATTGGTTGAATTTTAAAGGGGAGGGTAATTAAAGAATTTATTTTCGCTCCAGTAAGTGTGGTAAACTTACCCAATAAAATAACGTGATGATCACGTGATAAATATTATATATATGAACTTATTTTTATTGAAATTCGAAAAAGTGACCCGGACGGGTGAAATGAACAGAAAAATCGAATTTGTGTGGCCTAATCGCATAGTACTATACCGCTCCAAAAAATTCCAAGCCAGCCCCACTATAAGACTGCAGTAAAAGTGTAAAACTGGTATTCAAAGCAAGCATGATATGCCCCAGCCGTGCATGAAAAAGAAGTATTAAAAAAAAATATGGGAGAGGAATGATGAGAGAAGGAAGGAAGGAAGTGAGAGTGAGAGGAAAGAAGGGTGAGTGATGGAAGTCATAAACTCATAATCAAATAAATATGATCGCCTGAAATTCTTACGTCACGTCAACGAGCACTTTATTAAACAATATATTGTATAAAAAAATAAAAACAACAAAATTTTTATTTTTAATCGGAATATATTAACTACTAATACATTTTTCTTTTTAAATAATAAACAAATTCAGTACTTGAAGAATAATAATTTTGAACTCAATATTATATAATTCAAATTCCTTTACTTTATCTTTTAAAGAGAATAAATCAACATCTACCATGTTAAAACCCAAATATTTAACTCTTTTCTTTTTCATAATATATTCTTTTATATATGGTAAAAGATCAACACTTTCACGCATCCTAATTTTAATACATAATCTATTGATAAAAATATTTCAAAATTATTTGCATTTTCAATAAAAAAATCTAAATTTAAATATTCTAATTTAAAAGGAAGGATTTGATCTAAATTTTGTAATACAAATAAGTTAGCATCAATATAATAAATTGAAAGGTAATTAAGATTTTGAACTAAATTGAATAATAATAATGAATAAATATTTTGATGATCAAATCCGAGTAACTCAAGAAATTGAATCTTTTTACAATATCTTGTAATTAATTCAAATGATTTTCGTTTGGTATCTGTATCACTATTCATTAATGGCCCAAAACTAACATTTTCTATATAATTACCAGATTTTTGTAATAATAATTGTAATAAATCAATATTTGGCAATTCCTTCTTCATAAATAAAGTTTTTAATTTAAAAGGTTTGGTAATATCAAGAATTTGTTGAATAAAAGAATTTAAAACTTTACAATCAATAATATGAATAGATTCTAAAACATTTAATTGTTCAAATACTTCATTAAAAGTATCATTAAAAACAATTTTACGAAAAGTAATTATTCTTAAAGTATTAGAAGAATTGGAATGTTTTAATGAAGTAAATAAATAATTTATGGGATTTTTACTTGAATCAAAAACAATTTTTTTGAGTTTTTTTGGGAATTAATTATTTGTGATAAATGAATTTTATTAATATTCTGCGGATTATAACTATGACCATAAAAGTTATAATAAAGTGATGAAATTGTATTAATTGATTTTAAATAAGGAATAATTGATGTTATATTTATACGTGGTGCTGAGTAAATGGTTAAATTTAAATTTTTGATTTTATGAATGAAACTTTGATTTTGTAAAATTAATTTAAAAGCAATATTAAAATAATCACAATCATCATCTGAAAAGAGAAAAATATCAACAGTATATAAATTTGCTTCTCTTTCAGTAAATATTTTAAATAATGATTCATATATAAATTTAAAAAGATTATATTTTGTAATTTAATTTGATTTGATTGATTTCCAATTTCTCCAGTTGATAAATTTTTAACTGTTATAGTCCACAATTTAATAATTGAAATAATATCCGATGTATTTAAATGTTTAATGAAACTAGGATAATTGAATAATAATGTATTTAAAGGAAATAAAATTTTATTAATACCATAATCTTGTAATTTTTATCATTTTCATTTAAACATTTTAAATAAATTTCAATGAAATGATAATTTTTAGATCCTTTAATTGAAAAAGGATCTTCCCATAATAATGGAATCGTTAAACGACACCATAATCTATTAACTAAAATACAAGAATACAATGTTGAAATATCATTTCGTAAATATTGTATAATTTCATATGTTAATTCGGGTAAATCTCCTGAAATTATTTTTGAGCATGTCATATTGTAAACGAAGAGAATTATTAAATTTTAAATTATGTAATGACAGAATTAAGATTCGTTCGAGGAGCATTAATTGTAAATTATGATTCAAGAGATACTGATGCAACAAAATCTTTTGTAAAATAACAAAGATTTCGTCTCGAAATGGTAAATTTGGTGTTCCAGAATTCCGATTACGCATGTCGCACAAAACTTCTTAATGTTGATCATTCTCGAATAATGGTCAAACTGCGGTGGCGTTGATTTCGTGTAATGTTGATCAGCAGAAATCACGTAGAAATAACTTAGCCACATACGTAATATAACTTACGTAAATCAATTGTAAAACATAATAATGCAACGAAAACAAATAACTCAAATTATTCCCCTTTTTTTCTTTCTTAATAACTTCTTTATAAAATTATGGCATGTTCGAAAATATTTTCGGGGGATTTGCCTGAAATAACAAGTGAAATTATAGAACATCTTCGTAATGATTTTTCAACATTATATTCATGTATTTTAGTTAATCGATTATTATGTCGTACAGCAATTCCATTATTATGGGAAAATCCATTTTCAATACCTACACAAAATTGTCATTTTATTGAAATTTATTTACATTATTTAAATGAATCAGATAAAACAAAATTAGATGAAATTGGATTTAATAATAATCTAATTCCTTCAAATCCATTATTTAATTATCCTAATTTTATTAAATGTTTAAATACATTTAGAATGGTATTTTTTATTGAAAAATGGACAGTTAGAGCCATATCAACATATAAAAAAACTAATAATTCTTACCCTTATTCAAGTGCAATAAATTTTAAAAAATTTTCAAAATTAATTTATAGTTCATTATTTAATATATTTATTAATAATGAAGTACAATTAAATAATTTTGAAACTGAAATAATTACTGATAAAAATTTTGAATTTTTTGAAAATGTTATTGAAATAATTTTACAAAATCCAAATTTTATTTATAATATTAAAAATTTGAAATTACATATTATTTGTAATATAAGTGATGTAAATTTATCAAAAATAAATTCTTTTTTAACATTTATATCATCAAATTGTAATAATATTTCATCACTTTATTTAAGATTTCAAAATATGTTTATTAAAACTTTTTCTCATATTATTAATTCACAACAAAATCTTCAAAAAATTTCTTTTTCTTGTAATATCGTTCCTTTACATTTATTATTATCATTAAAAAATTCTAATTATTCAAATACTTTAAAAACTATTGTATTTTATAGTGTTGATTTTAAAAATACAATTAATTTAACTGAAGTATTTGAACAATTAAATGTTTTAGAATCTATTCATATTCTTTATTGTCATTCTTTAAATTCAATTTTTGTTCAACAAATTATTAATTTATCTAAACCATTTAAATTAAAATCTTTATTTGCAAGTGAAGTCTTTCATATTGAATCTTTTCAATTATTATTACAAAAATCTGGTGATTATTTAGAAAATATTGGTTTTGAATCTTTAACAAATAGTAATGAATTATTACTTCTTATTACAACTTATTGTACAAAAATTTCTATTTTTGAATTACGTGGTCTTGATAATCAAAATACTCTTTCTGCTCTTAATTTAATTAAAAATGTTAGTCTTAACCTTACTTGCCTTTTTATTGATAATTATAGTAATTATGATGATTTAAGTTCTATTATATTACGTAATTTAGGAAAGATTTTACCTTCTAGATTAGAATATTTAAATTTATCTTTTAAAATTAAATTGGATGATTTTAAAATATTTTTAAAAGATTCTCAAAATATTTTTATTAAAAGATTATTAATTAGAAATAGAATGTTTAAAGAAAGAGTAAATATTTTACCTTATATTAAAGAATATATTATGAAAAATAGAAGAGTTGAATATTTAGCTATTGATGAAATTCTTAATACTGATAAAAAAGAATTATTTTCTTTAAAAGATGAAGTTAAAGAATTTGGTTTGTATAATATTAAAGTTCAAAGTTATGATAATTTAAATATTTGTTGTTATAAATATATAAGAGATATTTAATAGAATAGAGAATTTATTTTTTTTTACTGTATTTCTTATTTGTTGATTTTGTGATTTAACATATATTAATAAAGCTATCATATTAAATTTGGTAAAAAAATTTTAAAATCTTTATAAGATGAAGAAAGGACAAGGGAAAAAAATTTTAATGTCTTGGTAAAAAGTTCAAGATATATTTATCACAATTTTCTCAAATGTTAACAACTGACAAAATAATAGACCATCACTTTAATGTCTTCCCTTCATAAAAACATGCATAACTCGCACAGTCTCTTCCCGTAAAATATTACAGTTTAAATAATCGTAGCGTAGATATAAAATGCTTGCTGTGTCAAAAAAAAAAAAATATATATATATTACCATCTTCCATAATTACATTGTTTACCATCAAAAATAATGTAATGGTAAGAATGCGTTTTACATGAAAAAATCCATATTCTTTTTATTTTATGTATAATAAAAACTATCTTTCGTAAGCGTTTACGGTCTCATACCAAAAAATATTTATATATATATCTTATTATCCGATTTCGTCGGATCCATCCGGATTGCCAGTGTTCGGATAATTTAAAATATTTCCGAAACCAATGATCAGAATTTAACAATTTAAGGTATGTTTGAAAGTGCTTGACGTTGCGTATTTAATGGTAGGACTGGATTTTTTGAGATAATTTTTTTTATCCGGATTTTCGTTTAATAACAGTTTTCATCCGGATTATATTGTTATTCAATCCGGATGACGGATTTCATCCGGATCGAAGCACTACTTCTAAAAGATGCGTTAAAGCTCCTCAATACAGTATATATATATATATTAGAGCCTCCTTTACCACCCAAGAACGGCTTAGTTGATTAAATCTCTTATTATCTTATCATTCTAAAAAAAAATTCTAGCAATTATGTACTTGTCTTCGAAATATTAGGCAAGTAGAGATCTTTACTTAACGTTAAAGCACTATTCAGATTTGTCTATAAGTTCTATTATTCTGGAAGAGGAAGGTTATATATCTTCCTTATAAATGCAGTCAAGAGCTTTAATATCCAAAAAGTTCGCTAAGCACTAATTAAATAACGAACACCTCACTTCCGCTAATACTTGGCGGTTCAAACTCTAGATATTACAACTTTACGGCTAATGACTGGAGAATGTTGTCAAATGCATTATTTTATGGCACACGTTTAAGTTTAACTAACTTGGGTGACTAAATGTTTCTTGCACTAAACTACAGTACAGCCAAATTTAGTGATAACTTAGCCACTTAATGGTTTCTGCGATTATTTATAATGCTTTTAGTACATTCTATTAAACTAATAATTAGACTCTAAAAAGCACTATGTTTATCTGAATTTTGTTTGCATTTGTTATGTTTGTTTTCTTTCTGTTTGGAATCAATTTAACTTTCTTATGATGTAGATATGGAATTTTACATATTGAATTGCATAGAGTCAAGGAATTATACGAGATGGAGTACTTTAGACTCATATTTGACTGAAAAAGAAAACTACAGAAGGGTGATTCCTCAAGTAAAATATATATACAAAAAAAATGGTGTCTTAATCTCGGAATATATTTCCATTGAAATTAAAGGTGGGCTTCCCGATACGTCTATAGGTATACTATGTATGCATTAAAAAAATATGATTATATGAAAAGGTAATTAACCACATTATGAGTATGAAATCGTGAAAAAGGAGTCTGTAAAAAAAGTAAAATGTAATGTACAGGCCGAATAAAATTCCCCATAAATATCTAGCCAGGATGGAAGGATCATCACAGATACTGCTAAAATGCACATGTGACCTTATTACGCTCCGATCGAGGTTTAAATTGGTTAAATTGATTTCAATATTACTATTGGTAGCTGACCCGGCTACAGAACTACCAATGGCTTAGCCATCACACCAATTTGAGATGAAAAAAAATTTCATATCGCCATAAAAGCGAGAATTTTTCTTGACGGTCGTTACACAAGCAGCGCAATAATTTCAAAAAAGATGTGTTTTTGAAGGTCTATTTTGTACGACAAATAAGGCGTTTCTGTTAGATTTATCCTTATTTTTTCTCACACCAATAGTCTAAACAACAACGATTGGAAATGGATGAATTATTGGCAAGTTTTTTGACGGAAAGAAAAAGCAGACAACTTTTGATAACAGAGTATGAAGAATGGTTGAATAATATTGTACAAATGAGTAGTGAAAAATTGGAACACCTTATCACAACTAACAACTTCGGATATAGACAAAATATTCAAAATACTATCAACCTTGAGTTAAATAATAGAATATCTATAGCAAATTTAGAAGTAGATAAATTACATACCGGAAAATTTTTGTTATGCCAAGTGATAAGCAAATGTGTTAAATTGAGTCCACTTTTTACGCTCGTAGAAGATCCTGAGGGTAGTGTTGAACGAATCGCTTTATATAATTGGGCTGAACAATCAGCTATTCCCGTCAAAGATCGGAAAAAAGTACTTTCTATTTTTGAGGCATCAGAGTTTTTACCTATAGGTACCAAATTAGTGATAAAAAATCCATATTATCAAATTGCTTCCAGTTTTAATGCTATAATTAATCCAAATGGTCCTAGTACTTTTATTGATTTTGCCGCCATTATTCGTTCAGATAATCCTAATGACGTTATTATTATCAATCAGAATAACGAGCTTCTTAACAATATAAAGTGGTCCAATAATCTGAAGCAGAAATTAAAAGAAGTCAATAAAAAATCAGCGATTGATGATAAAATTTTGTCAGCCGACGACTTTCGTCAAAGTGGGAACAAATATTTTGTTTCAAATGATTTTTCTGCGGCTGTTGATGAATATTCGAGTGGTATCAAACTAGATCCAAATAATGCCACATTACTTGCCAACCGTGCAGAAGCATATTTGCGATTGGATCAATTTGATAAAGCTCTTAATGATGTGGAGATCGTTCTCAAAAATGAACCTGATCATCTGAAAGCAGCTTTTCGCAAAGGTAAAGCCCTTTGTGGTCTTAAACGTTATCAAGAAGCCATCGTCGTACTTAAAGATTTGGATCTAAAGATGCAAATCAATACCGATAATTCAATTACTCCGGTTAAGCAAAGTACTAAAACATTATTAAAACATGTGGAAATGTTGGATTCTGAAAGCCGGTATGGAAAATATGATTTTATGAAGATTATTGACGAGTTTTGTGAGAAGGTTAAAATTAATCAAGAAAACGATGATTGGGTCTGTGGAACAGGACCGAGATTAGACCATGCAGATTTCCTGGTAGGTGATATCGAGGTTCGTCCTGTAAAAAAAAAAGGAAGAGGTTGGGTTGCTAAACGAGACATTCCTGAAGGTACTCTCTTAATAGCATCTAAAGCGTTCGAAATAGTATATGGAAATGAGGCTCCCTTAAGCTACAGAAGCATTGATTTTACATCCAAAACCATGATTACAGCTACACATTCAGAATTAGTGGCCCGTATTGCTCGAAAACTTATAGCAGAACCAGATCTTTGTCAGGAAGTATATAAGCTTTATGCTGGTCCAGAAATTGAAAATCTTGGTGAAAATTCAGTTGATGTGAGGAAAATTGAAAAAATTATTAAATACAATTTTTTTGAAACAAAGGATCAATGGGATATTATGAATTCCACAAAGGAAAACAGTCGATTAACCAAAGATTCCGGAGCTGGGTTATGGATCATGCCATCCTTTTTCAATCACTCATGTGTTGATACAAATGTTGAACAGTTGATTATTGGAGATATGATCTTTTTAAGAACTTGTCGGCCTGTTTTAAGTGGCAAGGAGCTGGTTCTTAGTTATTGTAGTCCATTAGATTCATATGACGAACGATCTAATAGCCTTAGATTACATGGTATAAAAAATTGTTCATGTCGACTTTGCAACTTGGAAAGATCTGAATCCAAAAAAGTCAAACTTCGGCAAGCCGAAATTCTTAGAACTTACGAGAATTCTCTCGGACCTCGAGTGAAATCATCACTTTTCAGCGCTAATTTTAATTCTTCTCTCATAAAAGAATTAACTAATTCGATTGATGAATTAAAAAATCTGCGAAAAGAACATCTGGATCTAGAATTTCAGTCATTTAATATAAAGGTTGACTTGGCTGCAGCTTATGTTAGAGATGGAAATCTCCGCCGATCTCTTCCTGTAGCGATTGAGGTATACGAATTTGTGAAAACAGCACAAGTGCCACAATTCTCTAGTAATGCTGCCTATCAAGTTGCATCCCGGTACGCTAGACTCGATAAAATGAAGGAAGCCAAGGAATGGTGGGACGTGGCACTAAAAGAATTGGCAGAACCTATAAGAGGAAAATTTACCAAAGAAGAGACCAAATGGAGAAAGGAAGCAATGTATTTAGCAGAAAAACTATCACCAAAAATGGTTTCTGGTGCTAAAAATAAAGGACTCCTATAAAATCACATGAATTCGTTTATATCCCTTTCCTTAAATTAATTAAATTAACCAATATTTTTTATGATCTGTTATAATTTCTAAGAATGTATAATTTTTAAATTAAATAAATTATTTATAAGTTCTGGAGTTTTTTATATAACAAATGATAACTTAGTAGTAGAAGCATTTAATTCATATTTAACTAAAAATCCGCACAATTGCGTCTTTTAGGGTTATTGCAGATTAGAGTCTTCTTCAAAGATCAATTTGATAGAAATTAAGTAGGTTATGCCAATCAATATATACAGTATATTAATAAGTAATAACTTTTTTACAAATTAAAATTTATAAGTACAAAGTAATGATAAATTTTAGAAATAAGTTAGAATGTATAAACTGAATTAATTGTAGTTTAAGAAAAGCTTATTTTATATGTCGAGTTGTATATACTGTTACTTTTTTACTAACTTTTAAAATACAGAATGAATTTTTTATATTATAAAATTACTATGTAATTCTTCATCGGGCATCACTTTTTTCCGACGAACTAGTTGACGATTATTACATTCTAAAGACCTTTTATTTTTTGGAAGTTTCAATTTTTAAGGCCGATATTATCTTTTTTATTCATGACGTACTACGCCTACGCGTAACTAATATTAATCACTAAGAATTTGATTACAATTTGATCAATTACTTAATACTCCCTCGTGAACTCAAGTTTACGATATAAAAAAAAAAAAAAAATGTTTTTTTGTATTTGATCCTCTCATAAATTTTTAAAAAGGCGAGTGATTTCAAAATACCCATTTTATTCACAGCTTAGTAAAACTAAAATTAAAAAACTTAAGCATTAAGTTCTTAACTGAATTTTGAGAGGTGCTAACTTGACAATAATTATTATTTATCTGTTTTTTTTTTATAATTTAGTTTGAAAAACTTTGGGTAAACCATAACTAAATCGTCAGAATTTTTAACCTGATGGTTGTTACTTATCTAAAATTCTTTTCATACAAATAACTAAAAAAAACTATGATAAATTTAATTGATGTCAATTAACCCTTTCTAAATCAGTTTCTAGAAATAATGATTATTAGTTTTTTTCTTTTTAATATGGAAGTAACCTTTTTTTTTTTTGATATTGGTCTGCTGATTCCGAAGGAGGATTGGCTATGAACCTTCCTTGTTCAAAGAAAGCTTTTTCTTCCTAGCTAATAACTGTGTATAAATTTGTTTTGATATTATTTACATACATTATATATTACTGTAATATATAATTAATACTTTTTTTCTTTTCTTGTTAAAATAATCTAGAACGTCTTTTGAAAATTTGTCGATAAAAGATATGAATTTAAATAATGAAAGAAGCATAAGATTCTTATAAAGAATGGGAAGATGAGGAGTCAAAAAGAAGTTGGAATTATACCAATTTTTTAGCATATTTATTTATCGATTTATTTTTTTCGTTTCATGTTTTTTATGTTTTTTTTTATTTTATTTCCTTATTTTTAGCTTCAGTTTATCTAAGAAACGTGATAATTAAATTTTTTATAAATTAGATTGAATATAAATTCGATAATTAATTTGAATGAAACAAAGCAAAATCATTATTCGCGTGACGACTTATCGAAATTAATTACGAAGAAGATTTGATTACACCAAATTTATATCTTTCGTTACATCTAGAAAGTTGCAAAAATTATTTTAGTAATGATCTGAATTCGTGAGAACATAATTCGAAAAAAATTTTTAAAAGACATGAAGTCAATCATCTGGTTTTCTTACTAGTTAAATCAATGCAGAATGAAAAAAAAATCACGAAGAATTAAAAAAAAATTCAACAAATTCTTATTCGAGTTTATCTTATAAGTATTAAATTTATTCAAAGCTATTTAACTTAAAAAATTTCTATTTATTTTCAAGAATTCAAAAAATTATACTGAAAATATTTTATTCGCTGATATATTTATATTTGTAAGATACATATTAGAAATGATTTATCATATTAAGTATATTAATTCATATAATCAAAATTGCATTTGGTATAGACTTAATGACATTCAATTTACACTAATATTAATTACTGATGCAAATTACGTCTAATGTATTAAGCGAATACATTCACTTGAACTATATAAGTCCAATGTTCTTTGCATTCTCCACATTTTGTATCTCCTGCTCATTAATACCTTCCCTTATATGCTATCCCTGGCATCCTCAGAATCTTCAAATACCTCCATAAATATTATTCTCTAGGCTATTATATAGACACCATCGCGCATCAAATCGAATTCTGATATCCTTGGACCGTATTGCCTTAAAGGCATAATTCTTTTATCGTAAATACTTCTTTCTCAATATTCTGTAGCAATTATTGAATCCTCTCGTCATCACAACTAAGTTATATTTCAAGAAGATAGTTAAATAGAAACTGGATAATATATACACTGCATACCTTTTCGCGTAATTAATACTTTTCCTCACAAGCTAGAATGTATTATCTATAAAATTAACGTTCAGAATTCAGTAAAGCTGTGAAGGGCTCGCGACTTTTCCTTTTTAGGCGTCTTTATATACACCTTACGCTAATATCTGGGAGAATACCCACGCTATGTATTGGACTCTTCTGACTCCTTGTACGCAAATTTTTTTTTGCCAAAACTCTGAGATAATCTGCGATGTTTTTTAGCCTGCATAATCGGTACTGCTCTTAAATAGAAGATCAATTCAAAAAAGCTCAATAAAAATGTATCTAAACGATTAGAATTCTAACATTATACAATACCATTCTGAAAATAAAACTACTTGATCAACGAACTTCATGGTCAAGTATTGTTCATTAATGTTTGCTGAAATGTTGAATGTACGCTTGCAAAATTTGGCTTTATGATGTAGTATTTTTTAGTTTCCTTTCATATAGTCTCAGAAGTAGCATTTATCTGATGAATAACAAAAATTACAAAAAATTACTCAGATAATACTTATAAAGAAAAAGAGATTCATGAGAGTTAACTTACATCATCATTGAATTCCATATTCATAATCCAAGATGGACATTGAAGAACAATAATATTCCTGGGTTTGTCAACATCATTTATCGTTACTCCAATATCCATCACCTTTCATCGCACATGTAGGTACTCACGCGTTCTTTGCCTTGGATATTTACCGAATTTAATATCGATGTTGGTCAAATTTCTAAAGATCTCGTCTCGGAAATAATACTTGTTAATTGGTATAGTACATCCTTGCACCTACTTTCCTCGAAATGTATTGAGTAACGACGTAAGGTTAAGCCATAAGAACATAGGTATTTACGCAGACTAATTCTTTATGCTAAATAATTTCTGTAAATAATAAGAGGTCATCAACTTTTCAAGCCGGTTGATATAATCTCAGTATGCCAATACGAAGTCGGTAATAACGTGTCAAATCAATGTTCGAGATGGATTTATTTACCTAGTTCATTCTTCAATTTTTTAGCTGAAGTTAATAAACAGTGTTCAAACAAAATGTCAATAAATTCCAGAAATGCATAATAATTTATACTTTACTTGGCTTTCTCCTCAATCAACTTGTTCTCTGCATAAAATGTCAGTCGGATCTCCATAAAAGATATATTTCCTTCGATCCTTCATCATTCCTATACGAGATAAAAGTGACAATTAATTTGTCTTGTGTGTGAATAAGAAATAAAATCAACCTGATACAACGACAAGTACACATTGCCAATGTGCAACTAGAAAGTTAGTTTGTGACGGTACAAAGTAAGTGTTGCATTGCACTCTAACACCAATTACGGCATGCTCACTGACAATTACGCAAACTCTCATTGCTAGTACACAACCAGCAAGGTAGTTGGGGACGGTGTAATACAACCAGTCAATTCGAAATTTCGTCCGTACCTTCTGCCGATTTCAGACGTTTCGGTATAGTGCTTATGATAGTTTTTATTTCACAATTTTAACGAAGGTTTCTCCGCCAAATTTTTTTTTCGTGTGAACAAAATGAAAGTTGATCTATTTTCTGTTAAACTAAAACTTGCGTCACTTATAATTTGTAGAACATTGAGCACATCAAATTGATTGGTTCAGATACGCGTCTTAAATGAATATATATTTTTTTTTTTTGATCAAATATTATATGGATTTTGTACAATAAAATGAATATAAAAAAATAATAAAAAATTATTTTCGCGGAAAATAAATTTACTATTTAAAATTTTAATATACAGGAAAAAAAAAATTAAAAAAAAAAATTACAAATATGCTTTTTAATAAAAAATTACAATTCCTCTAAAAAAAAAGAAAAAAAAGAGGAAGAAAAAAAATTATTCAACCATTTTATTCCCTCCCTCATTTATTTATAATACTGTTCTACAGTAAGTTAATATCTATACGTAAAATTAATTCTATTTTTTCCTTTTTAATAACTACCTCCGATAATCACCGTAATTGTAAGTATAATCATTACTGCGTGTATTAATTAATCCGTTTCTAGTATAACTACTTCTACTACTCATGGTATTATTAGTAGTAGTAGTATTAGAAGAATTTCTATTTCTTCTACCACTGCCAATTCTTCTTATTCTGTCAACGAAACTTCCAGATCTAGAAATCGTAGGATTAGAGCTATCTCTTCTGTTACTATTATTAAAATCATTACCGGGAGTAATATTTGTAGAATCATTACTATGTGGGCTAGTTCTATTAGAATCATTGATATTTAATTGAGTAGGTGAAGGATTATTAAAAGGAAACGGTGGAGAGTGTGAAGAAGGGGAATATGAAGTATTATATGGGGGAGTATACGAAGGATTATAAAATGGAGGAGTATGTGAAGGAGGATTGGGAGGATTGGGAGGATTGGGAGGAAAATATGAGGAATTATAAGTTGGTGAATATGAAGGATTAATATAAGGTGTATATGAAGAAGAAGCATTCATGTTAGCGTTTGAAGAATGATAAAAAGGAACAGGTGGTTGATCATATTCATTATAAGTTGATATAGGATCTTGATGTGGATAATATACTCCTGGTTGAGGAATGAAGCCATGTTGTGGGACCACACCGGAATATACATCATTTTGTACTATTTGTGGTTGATTAGGTGAATACCGTTGTTGTAATGGAATGTTATAATCAATAAATTCGTTATATACATTATTATTATTATAACCACCGCTACCGCTACCACGACCACTACTAGCATCATAACTATTATTACTGCTATAATTACTATAATTTTGATAGTATTGTTGTCCACTCCCTCTTCGAACTTTTTTATTCATTTGAGGTGCCATTTGAGGTGCCATTTGAGGTGATTGTCTATCATAATACATGCCATCCCATCCATCACTTTCCCTAACGCCTCTATTAGAACTAGTTTGACTAGTATTAATCGAATTCGTAAATGAAAATTGTGCCGAATTATGAGAATTTTGAGTATTTTGATTATCTTGAATATTATTTTGAGATAGAAAATGGTCACTACCAGGAGTAATAATAGCAGAACTCGTATCATTAGTTTTATTATCATCATCACCATCTTTTTCATTCTTTTTTTTCTTTCTTTTATAGAAACATATTAAGGCAGTAAGTATAACGACTAAAATTATAAATCCTGCTACTGAACTTACGATAATTATGATAAGAGTATATGATGGACTTGGTGGTTTTGGAGGTTCAAAAGTATCTACCCAAGTAAAATTTCTTGTATCTAATAAATATAAATCTGATGAAGTTTCTGATGGGTTTGTTAAAGAATTAGTTATATTACCAAATGTCATAATCATATAGTCACCGATCACGATAGATGTAGAATATATAAGTGGAGGTGGTTCTTTTCCAGATGTTTTAGACGTTTGTGGTATGGACCAACGAAATATTCCTTTTTTCGTATTTAAGACGGCTAAAACGGGTGAGGCGGATACCCAAGTTTCATTATTTACCCCTCCATCAATTACTCCACCATAAATTATTATTTTTTCGTCACTAGTTAAAGCAGCTTGATGACCCCTTCTTGAACCAATTTGATCTCCATCAGCTTGTGTAATACCCCATATAGACTGTTTAGTATCAAATATTGATAATTGACTCATATCAACATAATCAGGTAAACCCTTATCATTAATTTCCCATCCTCCGATATAAATTATCATACCATTCTTTAATAGTGTAGCCGTATAATCACTACGTCGACGTGGTGTAGTGAAATCATCAGCTGAAATATTTAAACTCCATCTTAAATTAATTGAATCAAATATATTCATATCTTTAAATACACTATATTCATCTTGACCACCAAATAAATATGCTTCACCATTATTATCAACAGGAATTTGCATTTTTCTTCTTAATGGTGGAACAACTCCAATAGGTGGTATATTCCATGACTGAGTTCTCGTATCAAATAAATAAATTATATTATCATAAATGAGAGAAAAATTTGTTGGATTTTTTCTTTCACCTCCATAAAGAAATATTTGATCCTTTGAATTACCTCCCGCGAATGATTGTGCTTGTGATATTCCTACTGGAATAGGTGATTGTACGATTGTCCATGGTGGATTATCTATTCTGAATGGTTTTGAAACATCTAAAAAAAATGTTTGTGTGGATAAACTATTATTCTCTGAACCTGAACCTAAACCTCCAAAGAAATATAATTTTGTACCAACTAATGTACTTGAATGTCCGTATCTTGCTTCAGGTAAAAGTGGTTCAACAGGTGTTATAACTAAACTTATTATGAATAAATATATGTATAGTTCCATAATTAACCATCATCAAATTTCTTATAAATACAGCGTTAATACTAAATTTTTACATTAATATAAAAAAAAACTAAGTATTCTTGTTTTGGAGAAAATTTTTTAGTTTTTATTTTTTAAGGTAAAGAGAAAAAAGAAGAAAAAAAATTTTTTTCGTTAAAAATAATTTTTATATATCCCTTAATCATAAAAGGTTTGTGTTCAGACTTTTATAATTACATGCAGAGTAAAGGACTTTCATTATTATAATGGGTCCTCGGTTTTTTATCAAAAAATCGAAAAGGTAAACAAAGGAGATCAAAACTTAGAAATGATTTTCTGTTTATATTTACATATTTAATGAAATGTCATTAACGGGAAGTTTTTATTAACGGGAAGTATAGGAAAAGTATATATACAAACAATACATGGTTTAATAAATTTGTTAATTTTTTTAAAATTTTTAAATTTTTTTTTTTTTTTTTTTTCACGGGCGTTTTTGGTCATAATTATGTTGAATGTTGATCAAATTATCCTTTTTAATTTATTCTTTACACATTATTTTTATTAGTTGTTTCATTTTTCTTGATCTAACAAATTATAAAAACCCTTATCAAAATTTCCCCATTAGTTAGTTGAAAAGCCTCCGGAATTCGGCACCGATAATATTTCTGAATTTGGGTATTCTTTGGATTTTTCTTTTTGACATGTGACATTTGTGTTACTATTTAACAAGTTTAAATAGTAAATAAATGAATGGATAATCTAAGAATAACATTTATCAGTTATTAATTCTTTTATTGATTTTATAAATGTCAAATACGATTTTCAAAATTAGTTGTTGTGTTGCTCAAAATGTTTAAACAATAATATACATACTACGTATAATTTATGTATTTTTTTTTTTTTTTTTTTGGTTTTTGGGACGGCAATATTGGGTTTTTTTTTTTTTAATTTATTTTTTTT